>JBAHVQ010109937.1:0-25351 GCA_036872915.1 Nanipora kamurai | reverse complement strand
GATAAACTGATATATTTTTCTATCGTCCTTTGCAAACAAATAGCTACTATGTCGGTCAACATGCACTGTATGTAAACGTTTGACCACAACTGTAAGTAAAAACATCCATTCTTGTGTCATTTCAATCTTAACTGAACCATAGACGACGTTTTTGTATCCTCTTAAAAATTGAACATGGCACAATGTTTACACTTGTCATCTTTACACGTTCTGTTATTGTATGCCGTTCCAAATTCGGTGCTTGAAACAATTGCCATTACGTAAATGCCCCTTTGAGTCATAAAACAGTTGCGTTACAACGATTTACTCCGTTATAACCACACAAGCGTTCGCCAACCTAGGATTTTGTTGTTTTGCCGAGCGTAGCAAGAGAAGAACTCGTTTGATGAATGAAGTCTGTTAGTCTAAGTCTTCTCCCGGATGACAGATAAACAGGTGAGTAAACGACAACGTTGGACAAACCATCACGTCAACTAAAAAGTCATCGTAGTCATACATTTTCTCATTGTACTGCATATTTCTCACAAAATCTTGGTTGTCAAATGTTCTATTAACTCACTCACTTTAGTCAAGTTCGAAGAGAGAAAAGCAGCGTTAATAATGAATAGATAATATATTGATTTACTGCAGGATTTGCCAATACAATCGCTGTCGTTGATAGAAGTAAGGGAAGGCGCATATCCTGAAAAATGACATTTCAGCCTAAAGACCAGTCATAACTCATTATGATAAAATGAGGTAAAAATTCAAACGCGCAGCATTATTAGGCAAGTTCGTAAAAAATGACTAACGTTTGCCAAAATGACGTGTGTAGGACCACTTTGTTTGCGAACTACTTGTTTACGCGGTCACGGGGATAAATTGAGCAGAGAAGGAATGACTACACTCGTTCAGTTCACGGAGCGAAAAGGTGCCCTAAGCTCAGAACAAACAGGACATAAAATACTCTTTCTGGTAGATTTTAACTTCGTTGTACGATTTGTCTGACAAACTTTAAATCTGCGCCTGCATTAAGACGCGAGTTGAAGTCTAGTCGAAACACAGAGGTCCAGTATTCCCCTCTTACAGACCGAACAAGTGAGGTTAATAAGAAGTTTATTCATTAAAAAGACTTAGGGAATTGCTGAAACTGCAGAACAGTAAATTTCGAGCGAAGGTTCAAAATAGGGAGAGCCTTCAATCTGACTGGTTCATGACCGGGCAAATATTTTCGGTATCTGCCTGTTCAGGCTTGGAAAGTATAAATACTTGCTAATGTTGGAAAATAAGAAAAATGCCCACAAGAACGGCCAGAAAAAGAAAAGTAACTAGAGTACTACAGCGGGAGGATACTGAAACACTTCAAGCTTTCGAAAGTAGACAGTCATCGTAAAAACCATAGACAGTAACAAACTACATACTGACCTCATAAACTGTTCGATATTTTACCCTGTTTGGTCGATTAGTTCATCGACCGTCCTCACGTTTAGTCGATAAAATGTGCTTTCAGAATGTTAGTCATAACTCATGATTTAAATTGGTAATAATTTAAACCATTAGCAATATAATTGGTGTTTTATTTTAAATTTGTCGTACACTTCGTAATGGCCTGGCAGTCCTCGCTCAGGTCATTACGGTAAAATATGAACTTCAAATTAAGCAATCATATTGCATAATTCTACCAGAAGTAGTCATGACCATGTAATAGATGTTCTTACTATCCAGACATCGACGAATTTGTAGGTACGAACAAAAACAACAAAAATGTCCTAGAGGAATCAAATAACCGAGAGATCAATTTTTAAAAGAAAAAACACACACCGAGTACGAAAACTTTGAAGAAAATTGCCAGTAACATGATACCTTTCCATACGAGATAAAGAGTTAGAAAAATCACGCGAAGTTCAGGCTTCAACAAGAAAACATCTCGTTCAAGCAGTAGGAAAACGAAACAAACCAAATGCAGCTCGTGTACTTACTAGCAAAGGAGACAAACTGTTCCAAAGAGAACAGTCCGGTAGGAATCGACCTGACGTTCTCCAAAAAACAATTTGGTGGTCTCTGCCCCTGCACTTCGGTTTTTGAGCGAGAGATGGAGGAAAAATCAAAACTTCGTTGGGGAGATGTTGAACTGCAGAGACCCAGTGGAAATCTGTCAGATTCTTGTTAGGCTTTGTGAACGAAGGAGAAAACCCCGCAAAGGAAAAGGGATACCAACGGTCATTAAAACCTAAAGTCTATGCCACTGACTCAAAGGGATGTCCAGTAAAGTATTATAAGATTTTTAAAAGTTATCACCCTGTCGAAATAAACGTCTTCGACACTCCGTTTTTCTTGGCGGTAAGAAACGGCAGAATTATCACTCCGTGTATGTTCGATCAACTTTTATGCGTCGAGTGTAAATATTATTGATACGAATTCCGAAGTCTACCCAAAGTAATAGCTAACCCTACTCCCAGTAATATCCCTTGTTCTTTTCTGGGCACAGAAAATCAAGTAGGTGAATTGACAGTATAGCCTCATGGTCGTCAGCCGTCTGTTTTGTTAACGCAAAGATATCAAGGAGGAAAGAAAGTCATAAGGTAGATGCGTTCAAATCTATTACTGGTCACTTGCAGTAAATCTTCAATCAATAAGATAATGTACCGGTACGCAAATTTTTTCGACGGTAAATCGCATACTCCGCGACGAGCATTTTTGGAATTGTGAACAGTGGCATTCAATTTTTAGTCTTACTGGCAATCAGTAAGTCAATATTTCAGGCCTTAACATTAAACGGGCAGTAAGATGCAAAAATTGTCTTTCCCAATTTTGATTTTATTTAGAAGTAATTTCGAAGTAAGGAAAAATTTCATTCTTGTTTAGTCAATATCTCATCTTGTTTCACGTATATTCAGGTTTTTGAAATATCCAAATTAGATAACTCATTACTTCATCTACTCACACAAACTCCCAAATGTTAGAAACTATACTGAAAGTTTCCAGACACATGCTCATAAGAACGGTACATTGTGATATGTACAGTTATTATTGAATGTATATTCCCCATTTGGGGATTTTTATTCATTTCGTCACGGCAACTAATTTGTATATTTCAAAAACCTGAATATGTTTCGAATAAGATGAGATATTAACTAAGAGAGAATGCGATTCTTCAATTCAAAAGTACTACCAAATGCAGTCTAAAAAGTAGTACTATTTATGGCTTTACTGGTACTTTAAATTAAGTATAAAGTTTAAAAATCACAAAATTAAAACGTCAAGAGAAGAGAAGGGAAATGTTTTAAACCTTATGTGGTATCATGACTGTTTCCCGTGTCCATTGTTGGGCCTTGATTTTTATTAAATTGGAAATTCTTGTAATTTGTATAGTCACTTCTAACAATAAACGGTTGCTTCAGCTGGTACTGGTTATTGAACAATGGGCGATACCTGTTTTTAGCTCTTTTAACTCGGAAAATATCCATTTATCTCTTTTCTGTAGTTCTTGGATAAGCTTTTTTGTCCAGTCATTAACTATTTTCGAGTTTTCCCATTTTTCCTTATTTAATAGTTTACAACGTTTGGCCAGAAGGGCACGCAGACAGTTAGTAGTGGCATCGCGATCCTTTATTGTATGGATTTTCTTTGGTCTAAAAGGTGGAGAAAATAATATGACAACATGAAAACAGAGTTTAAAACAAAATATTCTTCCCACTTGTACGCTCAGAATTTAAGTTTCTACATCGTAAATGTGTGCCGAGGTGCTCTCAGGAGGTATCATTTAATACCAGACAGTCGATCGTAACTATTACACGGAGTTACCCCAGTAGCTTACACAGAATAAAATGTGAGCTACTGGGATATCCTTTGGCATTCTGGATACCAAAGGATATAGACTTGCCACAAGCCGTCCACTTTTGTATCGCCATTGTCGGGTAACGAGTGCGAAGTCGTGAGGACGAGCTGCGAGCTAAGTAGTGTCGAGTGGTCGACTTGTTTCACTTGCTGGAATTTAAATCTGATTAGCTCCAATTTAAGTCGGTTTTCTTTTTTAATAGGGATCTATCTCCAATACATCCTTAAAGTCTGGTGAGGGATTTGATATTCTCCAGGAAAAAGCGGGATTGATGAATTGAATTTCAAGGCATAATTAAAAATTCACGGGATTTATGTGGATACATCCTGCAACCCAATTATCAGTTCATGCGATTCAATGTCAAAATCTCCACTTAAAAAACCTTACCATCAAGAGTATAGAATCAAACACTAAAAAGCTATCCAACAAGCATATAAATAATTACATACCTGTACAGCCATCAAATACAACAACACTATTTATTTCTTACAGAATAACCACACAACAAAGATGATATTTAACCTAATCAACGTCAAGTGACACGCAATTTCTTCTTTCAAAAATTCACTTAAACAAAAATTGACAATTGTAGAATGAACCATGAACGACGTTACTATTACTTGCAATCTTAGATTCTGAACACAATTTCTTTTTCGGAGGTGATGCACCAGAAGACCCGCGATCATCTGCCATCGAGTGCGCCTTTATCACCAGCTGCCCGTTATATAGTTCAGCTCCACATTCAAACGACCTTAAATCGCTTCCTTTGTCTTTACGTCCGACCGTTGATATCTCTTCAAAAGTCTAACATCCCGATAACCAGTCCTTCCCATAATAAACTTTTCTGGCACGTCTTTTAACAAACTTCTGGTAGCTGTAGTCGCTCTAAGACTATGATTCGTAAAGTGCGCCTCGATCCCAGCTTTTTGGCAGAGTCTTTTCACCGTTTGCCCCAAAGGGTTGTGGCATACTGGATTCCTTGTGTACCATTCTGTATATCCGAAAAGAGAAGAACAACAAAAGTAAGATTAAACCTATAAACTCACGTTACCCTCGATTCAACATAAACATATAAGCTCAGACCAAAGACCAAATACAATTTCACGGGTCAAAAAATTCCATCACTGATTAACAAGTCAAATATATTTCTACAATAGTACATAGCGACATAAGCATCAGTGAGAAAACAAATCATGATTTTTCCTCTGACGCTTGAGAAGACATAGCGGAAAGAATTCTTTTTGAATTTCCTTTTGTTCTGTTCCAGCATATCGTTGCAGTTCAGCACTTATCCTTGCACTTGATTCGATGCTTAGGCCGGTTTTCCGCTTGGCGGATTTTCCCATCAAAAATTCAATTTCTTTTGTTGAAATTGAACAGGCGACTAATTAGCTCCAGTCGAAAGCTGATATGAAAATGTAATAGTTCGATTCGCTTGAAAAGTTCCGCCAAGTGGAAAACCGGCCTTATGTTGCATGTCTCACAACATTTCTTTGTTTTCTCTTTTGTGTTTTCTTACGCTTATGCTTACGTCGCTAGCAAAAACATAAATAGGATTAAATGAGCCATAACCAGTTATACATTCGATAGAATTTTGCTCATCTACATTTTTATTTCACGAATATTCTAACGGCAAACTAACAAACAGTCAACTATCTTATTCCTTACATCTCTACATCTTAACATAACCTCGATCGCTAAATACCACTATAACACTATGTAAATAACCCAAAAACAACTCATACATTACCTTCAACGAAGTTTTCATACTTTTGCCTAGCTTTTAAGTAGAAAACTTCTTTTACCGACCTCGGGCATTTCGATATATACTTCTTGTACAGGTTTACCAAACACCTTTCTGGCTCGTTGTCATTTGCGTAATGTTCGACCCTCTTTCTTTTAACTGAATGGTGCTTTGAACCACCAAGATTGTTTTTCTCACCAAATGTGGTATATACCAATTTCTCTGGCTCATTTTCCAACACCGGTATGAGAGATAGTTGCTCAAATCGTAAAGTTCGATGTTCTCTCGCACTTCGCAAGGAGAAATTCTTTCCTATCAGGAAAACCATGGTGTCCAAAAGAACCCGAGGCAAGTATTCACCCAAAGTTTCCACAACATTTCTTCTTGTTCTTCCGAAAATGCTTCGGCCTCCCTTACAATAGCTCCAATTCCAAGACCAGTTAGTCTTTTCATTTCAGCGTCGAGCGAATCTTGAAATTGCTTAAATTCTGTGTTCACGAGTAAGTCCAGCTCCGGCCGACCGTTCTCACGAAAATGACTTTGCAATCCGCCGCATATTTGGTATAGCGTACTCGGAAGATATGGCTCTCCGGGGGCTTTCTTTTTCCTTATCTCAACAACAAACTTGTTTAGCCAACAATTCAATTCAGTGTCATTTAAGCTCAAAATATTGGTGTCGACATGATTATACATATCATTGACAGGTCATTTCGGCTGTTTCGTGACTGCGCCCATTCCTCCCAGGTTCTTACACACCAAGCAGTGTTCCCTTTCATGCCTTAAGGAATTCTATTCCTTTTCATTTCCCTAGGTTCTTCGTCCGAAATTATAGCGATATTTCGTAACGTTGAGTCACATGCGACACCTTCATGTTCAGAAGTACCAGTACTACTCGAAGCTTCTACGGCTGGTTCGCAACTTATCATCGCATCTTCTCGAAACATATCCACAACACTCCAACTTTCGACACTTGACTCACAACTAAGCACATTTTGAGTCACATATATTCCTTCCTCGTCGCTGCTCTCTTCTATAACATTCAATCACTTGTTTCTTTCAAATGTGCAAAAGTCTTTATAGTCGTGGTCTATCATAATTTTGTTAGGAATGTCAAAGCCCAGCACATAATTTTGAAGTCCAGCATATAATTTTGGGCTCTGATATTCCTAACAAGATTACGCTTTCCGCCTGGTTCCTCAATTGCGTCTATCATAATTCATGAATACGATTACTGTCATGCCCTATGCAAATACAGAAAACATGCATCGACAGAAAAGAATATGTGACTTACTTAATACTGCCCCCTCGAGAAAACTTTGTCAGAAAACCTTTTCAAATTGGAACTAAATCAGTTTGATACCTCGAATGTCGGCTCTTAGCTAGATACATTCCTCGGGACACGCTCCTAAGGATGTATCTAGCTAAGAGCCTCCCATCTCGGTATCTAGCTCTCATAAAGAGACTAGAAAGGACTTGAAGCAACTGTATACAAAGGATATTGCCTGCTTTAAAAAAAGGATACGCAATGCGCACATTTCTCTATGGCTGCGGTAACTTGATCTAAAAACAAGACTGATGTCCCTTATTTGGGCCTAGTAAAAATCACAAAAACCTGTCAAGCAATTTGAAACAAAACTTTTTGAATTAAATTAACATAAGTACAGTACACAGCACACTGCAATGGTTGTATAACCAGTCCTCGTTACTAGCCTGCGCAAAAAAACTGCCGAGGCAACTAGATGCACTTGTCTCAGTGTCCGATTAAACATTCTTGTAACAAATGCTGTTCGAAAATTGCTGTTTGCCGTCAGTTATACCTTTTCTACAAAAACAATGCGTGTCGTTTTAAACGACACCGTAACGTCGCGTGAAACGCCTCAACGAATTTGCATTCATTTTTGTAGTTGTGGTCTTGTCAATGCGGCAGAACTTCGTTCGTTTGTGCATTCGTCGTATAATTAAAACGACCTCGCACAGACGTCAACTAATCGATAAAGTTATCACATGTAATATGAAAGCAACGAAATTCGGGTACAACCAGGATAGAATCTAGACCATGGAGAAGACGAGGTTTCATCGGACAAAGATTATACATCCTCGTCGGACAGTGATCTACAATATTAAGTTGGGTAGGTCATGCTTTATGATAAGAAACATCGAAAAGGGACGTGTTAAACAGAATTTGTTGACATTAATTTGCTTGTTTTTCATACAAATCGTATCATGTTTTAGAGTACAATAATATACACGAAAAAATGTCTTGATTCTGACTGGCTAAGAGCAGTGCAGTTTTAAGGAAATACAGTGCAGAAAAAAGGAAAGACAGTGCAAATTTCTTGAGCCAGTCAGCCAATCGAAACGAATAAAAATTAAAAAAGAGCCAATCAAAACCAGTAAAGCTTAACAAAAGCCAGTCAAAACATACCTCTCAGTTGCGGAAAAATTAAATAGAATTACAGCAAAAATGGACGGCGTTTTAAGTGCGTTTGAAAAGAAAATGATTTCGGTTTTTAGAAGATTTCGTTTGGCGAGCGATTTTCGTTACTCGCGTCATTTCTTGCTTAATTTTTTCATGCATATTATTAATGATAATAGCATGGTTTCTCGTGTAGTTGTTTTTGAAAAACTCACTCGTGCATGTTTTTTTCTAAATTGCACTCGAAACCATACTACTATCGATACCAATATAAATTAGTACAAAAAAGTTACATTTGTTTATCAGCACTCTATTGTCTAGACTACATCTGCAGACCATAAATTATAGTTTAAGAGATTCAGTTTCATAGTTTTTCGATCTTCTTCAGTTTTTACTTTTTCACTCTTCCAGCGCATTCTGGGCCTTACAAATTTTTTGAGTTTCTCTGAAACGTAACCTTTGGGTTAGGTGGGTATATTTTTGAGACTTAAATTAAGCAAATTTGATGTTCACATCAAACCAAGTACATTTCAAAGTGAATTGAAGAAAATGTGTTTGGTTAATACTTAAAATACTATCAACAGGTTTCCGTTGGAAACTTACGAATTGGCTACGCTATAAGACACTTTGCTCGGTCAAATTCTTTGGTAAACTAGGCAACACTTCGTTGTTCGAGCCGTTTGCCTTGTGCGTGAATCTTCTTTCATAGGATTCGTTATGATTATCTTTTTTAAAAAACATTTCGAATTGGACATTCACTTCCGTAAAATAACATTAAACAACCAATTGTCAAAACTATTGCCAAACAGAATTACTTTCGCAACTATCTTTAATCGTTTCCGTACCGGGTTACAAAGTTCCGGGTGAATGAATGGGTGTGACAACAGTCTTTCGTAACGGCCGAAGTGTTTGCTAAACTGTGCCAAAGCAATTACCAAAGTAAATTACAGTGATTTCATTATGTATCGTTCCTCAAAATAGAAAATTATCGAAAGACGTCAGCAATTATTTTGACGAGGCAAAAATAGTTGAATTACGAGGATTGATAACGCACTAAAAACTTTAAATAATCTTCAACACAGGGAAGTGTCGTTAAACTGTCATCAACTTAACATCCTTTGCATGGCTCATTGTTTTTAAAGTGCTTATAAAGTCTGCGGGTTTTTTACGTTTTTATGATCTTTGTAACCACCTGAAACTAGCTACATAGGGTTATAATTTTGAGCATCCCTCCAAAATGTCAGTTTGAGATCATAATAGGACGGAGAATAAATTTTCAAATACGCCCAGCCTCAAGAAGCTTAATTCTCTTAGACGAGAAGGTAAAGGATGGTTTAATTCACAGTTAATTGAAGTTTCCGCAATTCTTAAATTTGCATGCCCCTTTGCTTGTATCTTGAACCGAAGTCAAGAGTCGAGTATACTTGTGTTAATGCATGTGAGTAGAGAAGAAGCATGGAAAAAGACAACATTAAAGATTTGATGATGGAGAAGCAATTAGAAGGAAATATTAATGAAAGATATGGGAAATATCTGTATGTTAACGACAAAACAAGCTTCAAGTGGCTGGGTACCTTCGAAAGTCTTGAAAAAATGATGAACGAACTGCTAGAACTCTCAGCACAATGGACGTCTCCTGGAGGAGGCTGCAAATTACTCGAGACAAACGACCTGGCCATAAGATGGTATACAAACAAGTCTCTTATTGCAAAAGGACGAGCTAGCGATGAAATGAAAACCCAGTTGCGTGTCATTGCATGATTAGAAAAGGAAAATCAAACAATGAGCAACATGTTAAACAACCACGACATACTTGACGAAGGACAAGACTATATTCGTGTCTACGGCGAAGAAGAAGACTATTCTTGTCAACAGCGAAACTACACATCAAAGTCCACACGCACTAGATTGTTATAGCCAAGTGACAGAGAAAATTCAAACACTAGAGACCCAAATGGATCGTAGGATAAAAGATCTAGCTAACGAAATCAATCAGGTAAGACAAAGATAAGCATCCAGCAGTACTTCGATCTACTTGATCTACAGAGGAATACTTAAAAACCATACTAGAGGAGAATATAAAACTAAAGGAGGAAAATAAGGAACTGATAGAACGTGCAAATACTATGTCCTATAACATCAGATTTGAACACGAAGGTACAAAGTCCAGAAGGAGAAACGAAAAGCTTAATCACTGCAATTAAAATTTTGCAAGCCGATCAACATTACATTAGTAAACAAGAATCCCATCAATGGAACGACGTACGAAGTAATAAATCGAGACCTAATGAACTGTTAAATATTTCTACAGATGAGAACGAAACTATCAAACGTTCAAATAGATAAGCGGTCCTTTGTGAAAATTTTTAAATTTTGAAACTGCGAAAATAGCATTTCCTTCATTTTTGGCAGACTTAATGAAAAAGATACTGCTCTAAGTCATCAGGAGAAGTCACTTTCCGAAATTCGTTTTGTATGAGAATGTTAATATTTTATTCTGTATTAGATAAAACAACAGAATTCATCTGGACACGTTAGTAAAATAGCAGTCAGGAACGATGATCAATTCAAACTTTTCATGGTCAACACCAACAGCAGCAAAATATTTGTCAGGAAAGACAATCACTTCAAAGACATCCTGATACCACTGCAAAGCAGTAGTAAGGTTAATGCATTCAAAATTCGTCATCACACTGCAACAAAATAGTATTCATGAAGTATAACCATTTCAGAGTCATCCTGGTGCCGGGGTGAAATGACAGTCAGGTAGAATAATCATTTCAAATTATTCATGGCACAAGTACATCACCAGAATATTAGTCACAAAGCACAAAACAGCTCAAATTTGCACGGCAGAACTGCAAAATAGAAGTGAAGAAGGATTATTACTTCAGAGTCATCTGGATACAGGAGCAAAATAGTTGTTAGGAAGGTTAATGAGCTTAAAGTCACCATGATGCAGCATCATGACAGTAGTCAGGAGGAATAATCAATTAAAAGACATCTGGATAACGGACAAAAATGGTACTGAGTTAGGAATGCTAATAATTATAAATTCTTTATCGTACACAGCAAAACAGTAGTAAGAGGATAGTCTATGGAACGCCAAAACTGTCTTAAGTAAAAATATAAGCTTTGTTTGGGTACTTATATTATCTTGTCGTGTACTTTTAGCACTTAGTACTTTTCGCTGGTTGCTTTTCACAACATGTTCGGTGCTTACATATTTGTGTGAAGTGCTTTCCCTCACATACTGGGTGCTTTTTGAATCATGCGATGTGGATATCTTGTTTCGTGAGGTGGATTTTTCATCTTGTTCGGTGCTTTTGACCTATTGTGGTGGTTCATTTTGCGTTGAACGAAGTACTTTGCTTGCATTTCGGGGTATTTCTCCCATTTTATGCAGTGGTGTATCGATAATTTGCGGTAGATAGGACGTTGTTTCGTGGTGGTCCTGTCGTGTAACGTTCGGAATAGTACGGAATCACATCGGAAAGGTATTATTATTCAAAATGGCGACCTCGGATAGAAATACACTAATGGAGTGAAGTGCGATAAGGACTAAGGAGTGTTATTACTTTATTACAAAAAGGATTCTCGATCCTGTTGATGATTTGTCTAAAAAACCATGACTAACCGGCAACTTCAAAAAGTATAAAATAAAACATTCCCGAATAAGAATGTTATCTTGAAAACTCAAGATATGAATAAATGATAACCTCATTCTAAATTTTGAGTTTGCAGCTTGATACTCTCGTCTGCAGCTCAGAGTTTTTCTGAGTACATAACGCTCTCAAGTTCGATCAGCAAAAATTTCCTAAGACTTGAACCTCATTCTAATTGTGTGTGTGAGGATGACTTTGAAATAAAGTCGAAATATAACAGTTTCGACAAGTTTTTTTCTTCTCTGTTTTCCTTGCCTTTGGCTCTTTCAGGGTTTCGGTTAGGGTTAGGTTAAGGATCAGGGTTTTAGTTTCGGTTTTTATTAGGTAGTTCTTCAGTTTTTCGTTATGCCAAAGGAATAGCGTTTTGGCATTGGGACCCGATGCCGGACGAATATTTATTTATACTTTTTACTTATAGTTCATACTTTTTTTAGTTGTTAACAAATCATCAGTAGGGTCCAGAATCTTTTCATCCTCGATGTAGGAAAACAGTTTGTAATAAAGTAATAACACTTCTTAGTCCTTTAATATCGCATTTCTCCATTTTAGTGTATTTCCATCCGAAGTCGCCATTTTCAATACTAAAACCTTCCCGATATGATTCCATACTATTCCGAACATTACACGACAGGACTACCACCAAACAAAGTTGAAAGCACCTCGTAACGAAGGCGTAAGCACCTCGAAAAATGTCCGATCTACCGCAAATTATTGATAAAGCACCGCACAAAATGGAAGAATTAACCTGAAAATCAAGCAAAGTACTTCGTTCAACGCAAAATGAACCACCACAATAGGTCAAAAGCACCGAACAAGATGAAAAATCCACCTCACGAAACAAGATATCCACATCACATGATTCAAAAAGCACCCAGTATGTGAGTGAAAGCGCTTCACACCAATATGTAAGCACTGAACATCACAAAATAGCTACCATACAATATGGTTTTGGGACCAAACATTGTGAAAAGCAACCAGCGAAATGCTAAAAGTACCCAACAAGATAATATAAGCACCCAAACCAAGCACATATTTTTACTTACGACAGTTTTGGCGTTCCATAATAATCGATTTAAATTCTTCATGGTCAGAAGACAAGCAGGATAATAAGTTCAAATTCTTCAAGATGCATAGTAGACACAAAAGATAATCAGTTCACTAATTTCAATTTGATTTGCAATTACAATTATTAGTACTAGGACAATGACTTGGCTGGAAACTTCACAAGACAGCAGGCATGATTGGAAGGATGAATGACAGTGATTATTTGCGTTCTTAATAGTCTCTGCAAGAATAGCGGAAATTTGGGTCTTTTTTTTTCTTAGGTATCTAGTGCTTTATTCAACAGCCAAGAACAGTGCTCAGGTATTTGCTTTGTCTACAAATGCTCCCTTATTATATGTCGCAGCTCAATCAGGGCATGGGAAGAATAATATGAGGCATTGGGGTATTATTCAGAGATTTTAAGGAAACCAGGAGAAACACTAATGGCTAAGGAGTAAGCTTTGTACAGGCTGTTACCATGACTATTAAATAATCATTATACATTCTTAAAAATATATATTAAATATTTATCAACAATAAAATAACATTTTCTAAGTGTGTCTAAAAGCTATTGCCCAAGTGCAATAACTGGTTTACTAATTTTATCATACTTTCACCAGGCTGCTATATTTAATCACCTAAAGAAATACAGGTACATAATAGTATGAAATATCGTATTCAGAGGCGCAGGAAGTTCTTCAGAAGTGGGGGGGGGGGGGAAACTGGACGTCTGGTAGCCGAGCAATCGGCGACTTTTTTCCAGTCCAAAACGGGAAACATTGCACTTTGTGTCTTACGTTTTATAAAGAGACAGGGGTTTATCAACTTACCAACTACGGTATACCTATCGACAAAATATACATTACTAAACATGACAAATGAGTCGTAAACAATCCAGGTACAAGAATAAAGACTAATCAACTGGCCTTCAATAGGCATTTAAAATCATACGAAGATTAATTCGTCATTCCATTTCAAATATATTAATTTGTTCAAGCCTTTCAAACACTGATTTACATATCGTTATGACAAGCTCTTATCAACTTACCATCAATGAGCAATGAGTACGTGAACTGTAGCTTTGCAAACTGGCAATTCTTCAATGAAGCCATCGTCAACCCAGTGCCGAGACTCAAAAGTTTATTTGTATCGCCACTACAATGACGTACTCGTACCACCTAAGAACATTCGCCTGTATTGTAAGGTAGCGGATTTTGGGCTTGTGATTGTCTCGATAAATAACGAACTTAACTTTCATTTGACATCACCCTTGACCTGATACATAGTCCAACGCGATTGGCTTGTTAATATTTAGAAATGTGATCCATTTCGACAGGTGCTCACGGGTACTCCTGCCATTTAAATCTGGCCTTATGATTGGTCTGCACCCCTCCACGGCTGCATAGTTTACTAAAAATAACTCAAAATTGGACTATTTTTTGTTCCACGGGTTCTCCCGCCATTTTCAACAAGCGCGCGGCTGGACGCAATAGATTCTCAACGGATGCAACGTTGTTATCCAAAATGGCGTCATATTAAGTGCAATCACAGTTGCCCAACCCCAGAAAGTTTTGCGTGCTGTTTTTTATTGAATATCTATGGCATAGAACTACTTCCTTTTCTATAGCATTTGGTATGGAATAAATTCAGATCTTTAATTTTCAAATTCTGACGGGTGTATGAACACCAGTTGTGCCCATCTAGATGCGCCCCTGGGAGCGAATATAGGAGCGATGAAACATATAAAACCTTGTTTGGCAACGAAGCCTGACCAGATCATATTACATATGGGGACAAACGACATAACACGCAAGACTGAGAAAGAAATTGCAGACGGAATTCAAGATATTTACCAAATCACCGATAAAGCTAGTCCAGAAACCAAAGTTGTATTGTCAAAACTGCTATTAAGGACAGATAAGCCTGAACACAAGATTAAAGTACAAAAGGTAAATAACAAACTCTCGGAATATTGCAGACTTAACAAGTGTGATATTATAAAGCATGATAATATTGAGGCGAAATATCTAAATTCTTATGGAATTCACATAACGGGGTCGGTACTGCGGTTCTGGGAAGAAGTACAACAAACTATTTGAACAATGAAGAAAGCAATTGGAATGTTAAAGCAATTGAGAACAGCCAAATAAGAACAAATTATAATTATAGCTTACAGAATGGTAATGTACAAGAGAGGCGGCAATCAAACTCAAGTCAAAACAAGCTGCATTTAGAAAACAAAAAACGAGGTTTTAAGATCCCTCACATAAACATTATGAGTCTATATAAAAATATTGAGCAATTTAGATACTTCCTCCACAAGAAGCAATTCGATATTGAAACGAAACAATGCTACATAATTCTATTTCTGATTATGAAGTAGGTATTAACGGATATGATATCCCAAGAAAAGCCAGAAATGGTGATGGGGGAGGTGTAGCCATATATATTCGAACCTCAACAAATTATACTAATATAACAAATTATACAGACACAAATATTATCTGGGAGGAGTGGAAAATGAGATTCTTAATGGTTGCCGATATGCACGCCCCCCAAATTACTCGAAAGGTTACAAGTGAGTATGCCCCTAGGATCAAGGATACGATTAAGAAAAAGATGTATCATAGATATTTTTTAAATGAAAGTGCATTATTACATGAACAAACTAAACAATTGTGAAAGGAACCCAAAACAAATGTGGAAAACGATAAACAGGCTAACTAATAAAACATCTAAAACAACTAATATCACTGAAGTCGTTAAAGTCAACCGAAAACCAACAAATCCATGTGACATTGCCAATACTTTTAACGCATTTTTCAATGAGATTGGACCAAACTTAGCAATTGAGCTTGATACCAGCACGAAAACACCAGAATCCTCCATGACACCAAGCAACGCCACTTTTTAATTCAAAAAGGTCTCAAAAATTGACTTATATAATCTCCTTCCAACAATCAAAACATTTAAAGCGACGGGTAACGACAGGATTTCGCCTAAACTTTTACGAGATTCAGCTGACGTGACAGCCAAAAGCTTGACAAAGGTATTTAATACATCAGTAATGTCGGGTAAGATTCCCGATGACTTAATAATTGCACTTATATCATCACCCATATATAAAACAGGGTGTAAGACAGATTGTAACAATTATAGACAGATTTCAGTACTTTCTGTTGTATCTAAATTAATGGAAAAGCTGATTACAAATCAGTTTCTGACTTATCTGGAGTCCAATGGCATTCTCACAAAACAACAAGGCAGGTTTCAGAAAAAATCATTCTACTGAAACATCCCTTTTTAATAATACTAACAAATGGTATACGAGTATAAACATGGACAAAGGATATTTAAACGGTGTAATCTTTCTTGATTTAAAGAAAGCATTCGATTGCGTTGACCACAATATTCTAATCAAAAACTATACATCTATGGGATCCGAGAACATATACTCGATTGGTTTAAATCTTATCTTTCTAATCGGGTACAAATGTGCAAAATTAGTCCAACAATATCCCAGCAGCGTCCTATCCGATGTGGTGTGCCCCAATGGTCTAACTTAGGACCACTACTTTTTCTTATATATATAAATGATTTACCAAACAGTTTGTCATCGTCCGCAGCTAATATGTTCGCGGACGATACAAATATAACAACAAACGGGGAGTCTGTAGACGAAATAGCATATGAATGATAAGTTAGAAAACATACACCAATGGTTGCTCGGAAATAAATTAACTCTTAATAAGGTGAAAGCAGAGTATATGATTATGGGATCAAATTAAAGATTAGCAGATATACACAATGATCCCTCAATAAAGGTAGGCAAAACGACTATTAAACGTGTAGACCAGTCGAAAACCTTAGGTATTATCATTAATGATAAACTCCCATGGAAAAAATCAAATCGACAGTATTTTTGGAAAAGTTTCAAAAGGTATGGGCATGGTTTGACGAATAAAAGCCTTTGTTCCAACAACTACATTGATTGCTGTTTTCGACGCCATCATATTACCCTACTTCGACTATTGTAGTCTTGTTTGGGATAGTTCCAGTATTTCCTTACTTGAAAAGCAGCAAAAAACCAGAGCAGGGCTGCAAGGATCATTACCGGCAGGTCTTACGAAATCAGCTCTGAAGATGTACTTAGAGAATTAAACTGGCAACCATTAAAAACCCGTTGGACAAACAAGGAAGCCATTTTTATGTATAAAATTAGAAAGAATCAGCTACCAGAGAGTATGACTAGCCTGTTCCTACTTGTAACTACTCAAAATATAAACTCCGTACCAATGACCGAGACTATACAACAGAAAAGCCGAAAAAAAATTTCATGAAAAAAGTATAAGCTACACAGCATGTAAGGCTTGGAATAATTTACCCAAAGTAGCCCAAAAGAAGGATATCTCAATTGATCAGTTCAAGGCTATTCTCAATTGCAAACGCAAGTAGTGAATGACTATACAAATTAAAAAAGGTTTTTATAAAGTATTTGTATTGTGTTTGTAGAAATATAGTAACAATTAGTAAATTAGTTAGTTCGTGTAGTTAGTTGTAATCTTTAGTGTATAAATTTATGTATATAGGATATGTTGATTGTAGAAAATTGTTACACGACCTCTTGAAAATCGGTAGCCTATGAGCACTGAAGGGGTACCGTTTTTAAATAAGTTTAAAGAAATAAATAAATTTAAATAAGTAGAAGTGAAGATGGTTGGTGGGAGGAAGTATGGAAATAGCACTTTTAATCTCTTGAAACTACAATCATTGGTTGGTAGTTGGGGTGGCTGCCGTCCTACAAGCTGTTCTTTAAACTCAGAGTAGACACTTCCTTGGTCGCTAATTGGATGGTCCTCTAAACCAAGGACATCTAATCTGCAGGGTTGCTCATAGTCTGTGGAAGACGTTTGAGTTAAAACATGCTGGTTAAGTCTACTTCTTCTCCAGGTAACATGATAGTCCATCCAAAGCGTGTGAGTTCTGCGACAGGTTCACCAGGATTTCCTACTCTAGGTTTCGTCTCGGTCTTTATCTTAGCGTACTCGCTGGCTCCTAAGATGAGGTGCACTGGAAGCTCTCGTTTTTCGTCGTCATTATCCATTTTAACTCCTTTTAAGCACAGAAACTGTGTCAACATACCCTTGTATCTTGGATTCTTCAGAGACAATAATGTGAAAGCCAACTTCTAGATTCTTGATGGTTAAATCGTACACATCGATTATTCGGTCAGTAGTTTGCATCATCATTTCTATTCTTTAGTATTCTTTGCGTTGCGGTTGCTTTTGTAACCGGTTTAGAAGGGCTTCCGAGGCATACGGGCTTCACGCCCGGTGTCTAACAACCCTCCGCATTTTATACCGCCGGCTTCGACCATGACCACAGGGTAAGTAATTGCTCCTTTTCCGGTAGCTGTCAACATCTGCTCGAATTTCTTATCACACAATGATGTGTGATGTCTTTTATGGCATACTTGGCATCCAGATTTAATTCGGTAATCTGCAGCTCGGTGTTTCAATCCGGTACAGTTAAAGCATAATTGCTTAAGACTTAGGTATTTCTTTCGTTCCTCGACGTTCGTAATTTTATTACAATTAACTGATTTGTGATTTTCGCTGTCACAATACACGCAAGGTCTCATCTTCCAATCTTGTTGTCTCATTTGGTAGCTTCTTCCATGTCCTGGCTTTTCTCATACATCATTGTCGGACTTCCTTTCGTCAGCCTTTGGGGGATTTCTTTCGGTCCACTTTCGCAACGTTTTAGATCAACTGTGGAGGTTCCCATTTCTGCCACTGGTCATCTATGCGTCCAAGGTGTTTCTCACATATCCGTTTACTTCTTTCAGCTTGCCTAATGTCTCCAGTGACTGCACGCTATTCACCGTCTTCTCGTAAAACTCGTAGATTTTTGTCGAGTTGGATTCATAAATTGGCGGTAAAGATATGATGTTGTTTCCGTACGCGTTCACGATTTCGCTAGTCTTGCCAAACTTTAAAATGCTTTTTGCCTTTTCGTACCCTTATCGAAAACGGAAGTCCGTCAACGGTCACTCGAATTTTCGGTTATAAAAGTTCCTTGAGGTAGGAAAACTTGGTTACGTTGGGAATGTCGGCCTTATTGATCTCTGTCTCAAACTGGTTCCAGAATCGAAGCCAATCTGTGTGAATACCAGGGGCGGACTGAGCGGTCGGGCGATCGGGCGCGGACCGAGAGCCCGGACGTCTTTGGGCCAAAAAAGGGTAGATATCATAAAAACATTTTTACGCATTTTCTTCCAGCAAGATATCTTGAGAAAACAGTAGAAAAGTTACGTAGACTGATCTAGTAGTTCTTGCCAAAGTGTTGAAAAGCTTAATATTATACTACGAAAATTGCTGAAGTGTGGAACGGAAAAAAACAATTCAAATTGCTGCCTCACTCAACCGTGGTTCAAATAACGTTGACAAAAATATAAAATCTAATAAGCTACAAAGGCGACAAATAGCGATGGACACGTTTTCCGTGCTGATATTCTATTTATGCTGACAGAATCACTTATCCTGCGAAGCGGTATTTGGCATCTATTTGCAGGCTGAATTAAAAATTACCGACACTCAAACATTTTGTCGGTCAGTCGTCATTTTTATTTACCTCATTGTTTTTGGAGACCATGTGCAATTTCATATTTACTCTCAAACTCAAATCATTGCTCTTTGTTCCTCAATTAGATGTTTGCAGATGTACTGTAGCACTTCCCGTTTTCGCTGGAAGAGGCGTTGTTCCAGGGCGGGGGAGAACAAGGGCCTAAATCTCAAATTACGAATGTGGCATATATATGTGCTATAATATATATATATACAATTAACAATACGCGAGCGGATGGGGCCCCCCGAATTTTCCTTCTGCCCGAGGCCCAAAATGTTGTCAGTTCGCCCCTGGTGAGTACCCTTTGAACTTTGATGATGACAAGTTCGGGCAGTTTCGTATTTCCCTTGTGTTCAGGCCGGTTTCGTCGGTCCTCTAATTTCTCAAATTGCAGCTTTTGTTGAAGTTTTGCTTCTTCGAATTTCATCTCCTGTTCATGTCGATATTTCCTCAGTTGTGTCGCTAAAAGTTTTTTTTTCTTATTCTGGTGCATCCCTCGTTGTTTGGCTTCTTTAATCGCTCCATCTAATTGGTTTATAGTTTGCTCTATACATTCGATCTCTGCTTCGATTGTCTGGTTACGCTTGTGCACGTCTCCCTTTTCGATTCTAGATTCGGTCAATTTGACTTTAAGTGCGTGGACTTTTTCTACTTTAGTTTGTAATACGTTTCGCAGTCTCTCCAACGACGGTGGATGATTTTCCTTTAACGTATCTGCCGCTTCTTCTTCTTCGCATGTTTCAATTTCGTTTCGAGTGTCTTTTGTAATTCTTCGAATGTCTCCACCCCAATTGAGATCTTGTTAATGTATGTTCACGAATTACGATCTCAGTAGTGCTTTCGATCCTGTCGGAGGTATCACTTTTGTCGGGAATTGCTGGGCTCACTCCACAACAAAATAACAATTGAAGGACTACGAACTTCTTGACGGCTTTATTTTTAATACAATCTTAAGGTGGCTCCATACAGTTTTCCGAAAAATGTAAAATGTAGATTTGAGACCTGAAAACTTGTGCATAAACGCTTTAGAAGAATAAAACTAAATGTAACAAAAAAAGGCAATTCCAGGCATCTAAAAATAGAACGAAATAAGGAGTCCAGGTCGTTGCTATGGCAACAGTGGCGTTTCAACATGGCTTCCAATTATCATTCAATCTAATTTATTTTGAAAAAAAAATTGTGACTCCCATTTTTTATTTCATTAAAACTTTTATTCTGGGATAAAATATTTTAAAAATTCTGTAGATTTTTTCCCAAAAAATTAAAAAAGATATTTTTCACTTTTAGAAGAAAAAAAGATCTACAGAATTTTTTTAAAATTTTCCCATTAATTGCCCATCCCAGAAGAAAAGTTTTAATGAAATAAAAAATGGGGGTCACCAAAGTGTTTTTCGAAACAAATTAGATTGAATGGTAATTGAAAGCCATTTTGGAACGCCAATGTAGCCATAGCAACGACCTCAATTACTCATTTCATCATATTTTTAGGTGCTTAGAATGTGTTTCTATGTATTGCATTTAGTTTTATTCTTCTTCCAAAGTATTTATGCACATGCTTTTAGGTCTCAAATTTGCATTCTCCAAATTTCGGTAAACTGTACGGAGCCACCTTAACACAATCCCAGCGTGTATAAAAAAAAGGACAAAACGAACAACTCAACTAGCCCTTGTCAATCTATCCACCCCTAATGACATGTTCAGTGTTCTGTCCGTCATCACCTGTCGCGCTAATTAAGTAAACCTTTACACCGTGTTTGCAACACCTTCTAACAATCGGCGACAGTTTTTCGTGTCTGGCTAACGAAATGCGACGGCATAATAAGAAAGCTGTATTTCAGTGGCTAAAGACCTTACCACTGATAAAACTCTGGCAGGGCTTGATACTAACTTTTGACACCACTTTCCATTTTGGGAGGTAGAATTCAAATTTTACTTTCCATAGCAAAATTTTACTCTCCGAAATGTATTAGTGTCGCAGTTGTCGTACCCAGACCTCCTCGGGAGCTCTTACGAACCTCCAATATGGCGGAGAATGCGAAAATAGTGCAAGTTCGTCTTTTTTCAAGAGGGAACACCATTGTCAGGCGGTTGTTTTATCATTTGATTTGCTAATTTTTTTCACTCAAGCCTTTTAAACATAAAATTTGCTCTCCAGCTCAGCCCAGAATTTACTTTCCAGATCTGGTAAGTATTTTGTTTCATTATCGTTTTGTTAATCTCCAAGACGTAGACTTACTTTCCAATGGAAAGTGGGTGAGTGTTAGTGTCGAGCCCTCCCTGGAGGGTTCTACAATACAAATAAGGCTTTCTCCTTCCTCCTAAGCCACGAGAAAACAAATCAATCGAGGTGGTAGTCCCAAGATATCGGGAATTTATGAATTTAAAACAGAAATTTAGCTGTGCTTTTAATATGGTACCATATACCATAAAATTCTGCTATGACGAAGTTTCTTTCAAATGTTATGTTACTGAATGCAAGATCGATTATTAACAAGGCAAATGAATTTCCAATTTTAATTGATAAACATAACTCTGACCTAATATTTGTAACTGAAACATGGTTAGCCGACAACGTCGAGTTTGAGTAATGGTCGTGGGTCGCAAAATTTCATGATTAATAATTATGTGAGTTGGTAATGCGGGTCTTGGAATTTTTCGCATAGGCACGAAACACCGTGTATGACCTCATAAAAATCGCGTTGAAGTTAATACCTCGAGAAAATGGCCCGTGCGCTTGCGTACGGATTTGAACTTGCAAGTTGTGCTCTCCCAGTTCACTCAGTAGAAGAGCATCAGTTCCGTCCCGCTGAATATGGGAGTTCAAACCGCACTTGAGTCAACTTTGTGTCGACAAGTCAGTGTCAGAAACTTTCACATAAAATATGCTTTCTGCTTATGCGTGCTGACCGTTTAAGAAATGAGTTGAAGAGGGTTCTGCGTTACGGGTGGAATGTTTAACAAAAACATTGAATTTATTGATTGCATATATTGAACGAAATGACGACGCTTCGAACAAACTGATATTTTGACTGCCGAAAACGAAACAACTGCAAGATGTATATATTAAGCATTAACGGCGATGTATTAGAATGCACTTTTACTCTGTTCATCTATATCTATCAACTTCTGAAACAGGTCAAACATATTAGAATAAGCATACACTGAGCTTTTTTTTATAAGAATGCCAAAATTTCAGCTGGCCTCAAGATTATCGAAACAGGGGTTTTGAGCCTTAAATAATTCTTATATAATTCTTTTGTGTTTGCCGAAATGAGCCTTAGTATTCTTAAAGGTACAGTCATGCAAAAACAAGTCTTGACTGCAACTTCTTTCCCACGATGCACTACTTTTTTGTAAAACCAAATGCAGCAAGCGTCTTTTGTCGGGCACTCATTTTCGTAGTCACAACACAACAACAACACTCATAAAATTTCGTTTATGTTTTTTCTGAGCAGAATTCGAACGACAACATTCGAGCGGAAAGACTTAGGTGACGAGATTCGCAATAGCATGGCTTCTTTCGCATCACACGGCAGAAAAACACTTGCGCTAGTTTCCAAAAAAAACCTTTTGTGGGAGGAATTCTTGAACGTGAGCCTGAGCATGATTCCTAGGTAATTCTTATTTTTTGGCCTTTTTGAGCCTTGTGATTCCTATAAAAAGAATTCTTATAAAAAAACTCAGTGTAATGCAATATCAGTGTGGGGTTTTATTGCCTACGACTACGGAACATAGCTCAACGCGAACATATTGTTTACATTTTGAAGTAAAAGTAGCCTAAAAGTTGACATTAAAGACAAACTTTTACCAAATCCTTTGCTGCTTCAGTCTTCGAACATCAATCAATGATCGGCAGCGAAAAACAATTTTGGAATTAAATGTTTTTCTTTAAATAAAGCATTATGTCAATGGTCAGTGTTCAGATCAAAGACAATGTTAAGTATTTCCAGTTGGACGTTTAGTGGGTAAGATCAACTGTTTATCGAGCTAAAAAGTAAGAAGCCAAACTGGCCGTGCTCAAAAGAGCCGAATTGACTCGAAACGAGTACAGCGAACTCGCTCTAATGCGGGCACTCTCGGTACCAAATTTAGTGTCCGCCTTAAAAAGAGCTGAGTAGTCTGACACCCGAACGTCCAAATTAAAACCAGAATTTTATTGTGCAGAATATACGGGTTAACCTTAACAAAACTCCTTTGTATCGCTTTGTTATTGGGGAACTTAATCTTTACGACGCACTCCTAAAAACAAAATATTTTTTTATACAATACAAAAAGAATGAATAATCTGAAGTTCTAGAATGAATTAACCTTCTCAAACTCATTAATAATTTATGAGGAAATTGTTCAATCACACGCGCTGAATTATGCCACGTGAGCGAGCTTGAACTACCAGAGAAGTACTGGGCAGAGGACTTGAACTGTTTTTTTCAGTCCTTCGACTGGAAATAATAGTTCAAGTCCTAGGACTTTTGAAATATGATTTTGATTCGGACTTGACCGGGTTTTCAAGTACGAGGAATTTGTTCCAGTCCGTGGCTTCGGAACAAATGCCGAGTACTTGAAAACCCGGTCAAGTCCGAATCTGAGGCCTTTAAATATTATAAAATTCTTCTAAAGTAATTTAGAAAAGAAACTGTGTAATTATAGATTGTTTTTGCTTAGCGAGTCTGGCATCTTGCAGGCGCTGTGATATTCTGATTAAATCTGCTACCATATCGTCATCCTTTCGCTGAGAGAGGATGCGAAGCGCTGCAAGTCGTTAAAATTACACTACAGTGTCTCAGTGTAAAGTGGTAAATAAAAGTTCGAACAATCGATACACACAGGAAACTATGAGCAGAGTGCGGAATTTATTCTCGTTTGATTCCTTCGTTCGTTGGCACCATGCTTATAAAAACATCCGGACCCCTACTTTGGGAGAAATTCTAGTGTGCAAAAGCTCCTAGGAATAATTATAGATGATCAGCTAAAGTAGGAAGAACATAATGATGCTCAATGTAAAACAATTTCACAAAACATTGGTCTCTTAAGAAGAGCAAAGTGTTTTGTCACACAAAACGCACTAACAACCATGTATAACACGCTCGTTCTACCCCACTTCACATACTGTTCGACTGTGTGGCACACCGGAACTAACACACACATAAACAAATTATATAAACTACAAAAAAGGGTGGGTCGAGTAATAACGGATTCAAGCTACAAAATTAGATCTTCAGAGATATTCTGAAAGCTAGATTGGGAACCAATGGAAAACACTCTCAAGAAGAGAGAGCTGCTGATGACATTTACGGGATTGCAAGGAGTGGCATCGTATTACTTATCAGAACTATTTACTACTAGCCACAATAACGTATACAATCTGAGAAGCGATATATAAAATTAAACAATGATGATAAAACTTTCATGACTCCCTAACTAAAGAGATTGATAAGTGAGATAAGGCATACAGACAAAGGAACTTTGAGTGATTTAAATTATTAAGAAGTTTGATCTTGGCTGAGATTCGAAGGGCGAAGTGAAATTATCTAGGTAACCCAAAAGC
Source organism: Nanipora kamurai (assembly GCA_036872915.1). NCBI lineage: Eukaryota > Metazoa > Cnidaria > Anthozoa > Scleralcyonacea > Helioporidae > Nanipora > Nanipora kamurai. The sequence goes on along the minus strand of JBAHVQ010109937.1, from coordinate 493 downwards.
AGCAAAATAATCCAGAATTAAAATAAATTTAAAATAGTTTTGATATATAGCGCAATAGTGTAATGTACTGTAGTGGCTAGGAATTAAAGTTATAAAGTTATATAATGAAAGTTATGTATTAAAGTTTAATACAGTAGTTAATTACTGTACTGCATAATAGTAATGAGGTCAGTGAGATTTAAGTTAAGATACAAGTTCACGGCAACCAGCTCATTTTGTGTATGACGGTACTTTCTATCAACAAGTGTTTGGTACCGCTATGGGTTTGCCTGTATTAGCTGTCATCGCTAGCCTAGTGATGAAAGATGTTGAACAAAGAGCACTGGCTTCATCACCAGTAAAATCTTTGTTCTGGAAACGATGTCGATGGTGTCATTTCGGCGGTATCCAAAAATGAAGTGGAAAGTCTATTAACACATTTGAATTCTATCGAACCGTCTATTCAATTCACATTAGAACGTGAAAATGATGGACGTTTATCGTTTTTGGATTT
>JBAHVQ010108629.1:0-25412 GCA_036872915.1 Nanipora kamurai | reverse complement strand
GTAGATGTATAGATGTAGATGTAGATGTAGATGTATAGATGTAGATGTATAGATGTAGATGTATAGATGTAGATGTAGATGTAGATGTATAGACGTAGATGTAGATGTAGATGTATAGATGTAGATGTATAGATGTAGATGTATAGATGTAGATGTAGGGCATCCAACCTGACCACGTCACAACTCAAAATGTTGTTAAAATTAAAGACTGGAAATCCAGAAGTTACTGGCTATTTTTAAGTTAACCGTTGTTGTGGTGTAACTATTTGTAACGTAAACTTAACTATGTTCCAGACAACTTACCACCGTAGGTAATTTTCAACAGTGTTCCAAAAGTTAAAAGCAAGTGTGGACATAATTATAATTCTGAAAGGACATAATTCTTCTAAAAAATTGATTCCAAACAGCTACTGGTAAAAGAGGGCAAATGAATCCCTACTATATCTCTTATATTGATCCTCTACTGCAACAGTTCTCTTTTATGTTTTTTTTAGTTATTTTTATTCATAAGCTTTGTCACAAGTGACAGGGAAATCCTACAGAGATTGTCGCTACCCTTAGATTTTAAAAGTATTCAACACATATGCACAAGATAAAACATAAGTTAACAGCACATTTTGACAAGAAGACTGGACAGGAGACGACACAAGTGACATTTTACACAGACAGTTTCAAATGTTTGCGGGATTTCTACGTTGTAGACGTTTTCGGTTGCATTTTGGTAGCATTTTAACAATTTAGACTTGAATTGGTCAATGGAGAGATCAACACATCGTAGATGTAAGGGTAATGAGTTAAAAATTCTAGGAGTTCTACAGCAAAAACTATTCTGAAAAGTGACCCCGTTTACTCAAGGGATATTTAACACAATTTTGTTTGATTGGCTTGTACGTCTGGTTACATAACTAAAGGATTTAATAGAGATATGAGGATCACAATGGGTCACTATTGCTTTGAAAACATATACCATGTTCAGGTATTCGTGCCAGTAGTACAGAGGTATGGGTCCAATTTCAACTATAATTATATAATTAGAGGTAATGTTAGATCTGTATGGCAACGACACAATAAACTCAGTTGCGCGACGTTGGATTCTCTCAATGTTGAGTATCAATGACACAGACTGCGGCGCCCAGACTTGTGAATATGCGAATTGACTCCTAACATAGGTCGTGGGTATCGAACGACGATCCTCTTACAAAACCCAGTATTTGTTGGCTTTAGCTGAAACTGCACATACATGCACATTCCATTTAAGGTCAGAAGTGACCAGAACGCCAAGATCCTTTGGTACTTCGGTAGTTTTAACTTGGGTGCCCATAAGACAATATTTCTCAACAGGCTTCACATTCCTCGTCACTGTGAGATGACCGCACTTGGATTGATTGAGATCCATTCGCGATACATCACACCGTTGGCATATTTTTTCAAGATTACGCTGAAGGAATTGCCTATCCCTGCATCTCTAATAGCTCGACGGCATTTAGTGTCATCGGCGAACAATGCAAGAGATGACTTGGGGAAGATCATTCACGAATATGAGGAATAACAACGGCCCTAGGATAGAACCTTGAGGCACACAGATAGTACTTGGAGTGGCTGCGATGTTTCACCAAGGACCGTGGCCTTTTGATAGCAACCAGCAAGATAGTCCTCCAGCCACTTCAACAGACTACCACAGATGCCAAAGTTGCACAGCTTTATGAGGAGAACTTGATGGTCGACCCCATCAAAGGCTTTAGCAAAATCCAGGTAAATGATATCTGTTTGTGCTCCTTTGTCAAGCACCTCCTCGATTTCATGTAACACTTGCAGAAGTTGAGACGTGGCGGACTTTCCCTTTAGAAAACCAAACTGAAGCGTATGAAGATAGGAAGAGGTTTGATCTATCATTCTGTTATAAACACATCGTTCAAGAACCTTCGATTTGAAACTTCCAATTTGATCTTCGAATTGAAACTTCTATTGCAGAGCCACCTTTGGGGATTGGAATGATGTTAGAAACCTTCCATGCAGCTGGAATTTACCCAGGGCCAGGCATTTGTTGAAGAATGAACTGAGAGATGAACACATGTAAGGCACACAATTCTTTAGCAACCTGGCCGGGATCTTGTCAGCACCGGTCGCTTTGTTAACGTCCAGCGTAAAAATAATGGCTGAAACTTCATCAAATGAAATAGAGATATCATTTAACAATTCAATTGGCAGATCGTCATGTCCAGGTTGTTGAAAAGGCGATTAGCTTAATACAAGATTAGAGAAAAATTTGTAGATGAAATTATACTGCCAATATACGAAAGAATGTTTAAAGTTTTTTGTTCATATATCGTGTAATTATAGAAAGGTTTTATACTAGAATGTTTTAACCGAAAGTTATCAAACAGAACATGTCCAATAATGGAGCCGATTAAATTTTAACCCAGGACTAACGGTAATCGTCCTTTGAACAACCAGGCCCAGATTCTTGTTTAGTTAGTGGTACTTTGAACATGGGGTAGAAAGTTGTTTAGGAGGTTTTGCGACTTCCCTAGGATTATCAACCGTTAGGGATGACGCCAGCAGTGTCGGTGTTTGGGCTGGTTGAGAGCGAGAGATCGGTTAGCAAAACAGTACCAAATAACCCCCCCCCCAATCTGCCAAACGATAATCAAGTACAGTCCGTCAGCCGTAGGCGGATGACTTCACATGTCCCACGCTACGTTAATAACAGCCTCAAGGCATCTGGTAAAAATAAGGTCAAGGACGTTGTTAAACCTTGTCGGATATTTATTGATTTCTTGCAGAAAAAATTCGTAAATAAGTTCAATAAATTCTGCAGAGCCTGAGAAGACAGTACCACTAGGATTAGGATTACGTAAGTTATAGGATAGGCATTACTGGTTTTATGGAGGTCTGGGAGCATATGTCTCTGGGAAAGTTTAGAAATGTGGGGCCTCTGGTATCTCCCAAGAAATAACTGTTCAGAAGTTTGCTGTGCTTTGTAAGAGATGCACATGTGCTGTGCAAGGAATGCTCCGCTATCCTCCTAAATCCGCCTCTTATATCAACAACTACCAGCTAACTGCACAGAGATGAATGAAAGTGATTCTGCTTCAGACAGAACACAATTGATTGAGCACATCTGCTTACGATTTCGTAGATAAGATTTAAACCAGCTAATTGCATGCTTGTTGAGGCCAAAGTACTGCAGTTTACATATGAGAATGTCATGGTTGACAGTATCAAAGGCCTTCTTTAGATCAAGAAATAATGCTCCATTCAATAGCCTTCTGCCTATATTAAAGCACCATTCATTAGTCAGGTTTAACATTGCAGTTGCAGTAGAATGCAATGATCTGAACCCTGACAGCCTGGGGTTAATCAAGTTGGTTTTAGTAATATAATATTCCAACTGGTCATAGATGAGTTTCTCAAATATGCGACCTACTGCAGAGATAACTGAAATAGGTCTATAGTTGTTAGGATTTTCACGGTCACCATTTTTGTAGATTGGTGTAACTTTGGCTAATTTCCAGTCATCTGGAAAAGCGTTTGATTCAAGGGATAAATTAAAAAAGTTTTGTTAGGGATTCATATATAAATGGAGCTGCAATTTTGAGTATTTTATTTGAAATATTATCAATTCCAACAGCCTTTTTAATGTTGCACCTTTTTAGTAACTTTAACACTTGACCTGGTAAGATAGATAGATAGATAGATAGATAGATAGATAGACAGACAGACAGACAGACAGACAGATAGATAGATAGGTTGATTGATTGATTGATTGATTGATTGATTGAATGATTGATTGATTGATTGATTGATTGATTGAATGATTGATTGATTGATTGATTGATTGATTGATTGATTGATTGATGCTACAGTCACACGGAAATCTGCACGAATTCAGTGTAAGCAGTGACCGTTTTAATAACAAATCTACACAGCTTTATCGATTTTCAAGTTAAAACTTCTATTGCGTGAGGTTCACGCTAGCACAGCTTTCAAAAAAGGTGTTATTTACCAAAGACATAAATCAGATAATAAGTATACGATTGCTTTGAATTTTGAGTTTACAGTTTGATACTATTGAAGTCTTAGAAAATTTTTTGGTGATCAAACTGTAGAACGACTCAAAAAGACGCTAAGCTGCAGACGGGACTCGAACCCGGAGAGCAACGCTACTTACGGTATATTTACTTGGAACGATTTAAATATCGCAAATAGTCTTGCTCCGCCATCTGGGTTCTGGTGTCTCGGTGGTTGGAGCGTCTGGCTAGCATTCAGAAAGTTGCGAGTTCGAGTCCCGTCTGGAGCTCAGAGTTTTTCTGAATCATGGCGTTCCACAGTTTGTTCAGCAAAAATTTCCTAAGACTTTATTTGTTTGCTCTTGTATGATTTAAATTAAATTTTAGCGCAAAATGAGTAACAAACAACCAGCTGCTAAAACTTGTGCGTTCCTACGGCAAGAATCCACCATGGTACGTGGAGAAATTCAGGAACCATCCATGCAAGTGACGGATAACTACGGCTTACGAGGTACTTAACTTGACGAAAAGAAACTGGCTGTTTGTCTAAAATGAGGAAAAAAGCAGGTTTTGCAATGAATATTTCAAATTGTCGCTTGTGTTTTATTCGTGGTTTCTAAACCCTACGTTTATATGGGATTTGAGAAACAAGGGTAGAACATTAACTAGGATTTGAAATTGCTTCCCGCCCTAATGTAGTTATTCATCTTAATGACCACTATACAAGAAAAATTAGATGTCGAAAAACGTATTGAAGTGGACTTTGTAGGATGAGAGGTCAGAAGTGTCCGATTTGCCCGATGCAAGACTATAGTGAGTAATTCGTAAAAAGTGTACCTGAATATTGAAATTAAAGGAGAAAACATGGAATTTCAAATTTAATATAAAGTGGTACAACTGAATAAAAAGGAGAATTGACGTTTCTGAATAGTTGTATCGTTGAGAAAAAAGGTAATGTTACCCATGTAGTCGTTTGCTGCTCCTTTTAGATGCAAAACGTTTGAACGGTTATAAGAAAGTTGACTATTTTGAGCCTTTCGTTAGCCTTGTATTACTTCTTTCCGAGATGTAAAATTTAGATTGTACAAGCTCAGATATTTGATATTTCTGTCAATAGGTTAATAAGTCATGTACTAATATAGAATTTGATTTGAACTGTGGTTCGTAACTTCAGACGAAACTGCCAATTAAGTAATTAAAATCTCAAAGATTACCACAAAAAATCCGATAAACAGTTTTCTCTAAAATCCAAGATTCGCATTGACGACAAGCCAAAGCAGTTTAATGGTAATATTTCTTCTTTATGTCAAAGACATCCTCAGACCAATTGAGTTTACATATAAGTAATTACGAACTTAAATAGAATGGATGATATCATCCCGAAAAGATTAGGATTTTTAGGGCCGTTTTTATCTCGCTCCGTCTTCGTGTAAGCTGGGTGAAAAACGTTATTTTCAGAATGGTATCCATCTGGTATCCGGTTTATATTAGGAAGACCTCGGTCTCGAGAGGGTCTTGTTCAGGTACTGAGAAAAAATACTGCACATATGCCAAGCCGAGTTCCGCACGTTCCCTGTTGGGTTCTCTGTTGTAACCACTGAATTCTATATAGACTGGAAGGCTGACTCCAGGCAATAAACTAATCAAAAAGTAAAGCCAAAATGGCCGACATGAAGGCTTTTTGGTCGTTTCCCCCAGGCGCCCATGCCGGTTTACTCGTTAGTGTTCAATGACACGGAGGTTTACAAGGTTCGAACTCCCTGGAAAGCCATGTCTTAGATGGAGGCGTCACCCCCTGGAAATCACAATTAGGGTGGGGGTTAGTTCTATATTCCGGTTTGGGTTATTTAGAAGTAAAGGGGTCGGAGTCACTCGAAAGGCAATAGAAATGCACTGTCAGGGCCATTTTAACCTTCTCGAGTGGAATCCATCTGGCTGTGGAAAATAAGGCCAAAATAGTGTCACTATAAGGACACAGATAAGATATACCCCAAAAAGGGCAAGGGTCACAACCCCCCTACCTCCTCTAGTTGCGCTCCTGAAACATTCCAAACAAAACCAGTTTGCGAGATTTATAGACGTGGATAAGAAGTATTGTTAAAAACTATCGAATATGAGAATGAACATATTCGGACATTTTAAAAGTAAAATTAACTGTTTCCGTAGACTATCTCGAGACAGGCGCCTCTACTTCAAGTGTACTGATAACAACAACTGTAAAGGTGTCTGGAACATAACCAATTTTTGTCTAGTTTATTAAATCTCAACTTAGTTTGCATTTCCTTGCAATTTTAATGCCCCGTTTGATGTTTAGTAACCTTCTGGGCACTCGTATGACTGTGAAAAATACACAACGTACCTCCAATATCCTTAAAACCGTACTCTGTTGCGAGTTCAGCAACCACAAAAATTCGTCCAGTTTTCTTCATAATGTTTTTATCTTAAATAAAAACACTGCCTAAGTAGGGTCTAATGAATGGATTACTACGATTACTTGTTTGTCTTGGACCCGGTAAATGAACGAACGAGCGAATCCGGAACGAAGGAGCGAACGAACAAACAAATAAACGACAGAAAGAAAGAACGAAAGAACGAACGAACAAACAAAAGAAATAATGAATTTATTGTACTAAGGTAACCCATAATAGTCCAAACTACTGACAAACCTGTGGCTCTCAAACATTGAATTAAAATTCAACTGTATATTGTGGTGTTTCTACAAACCTGCATTCACTTCAGTCGTTAACTTTTTATAATTTACTTTATCATGTGTAACAAAAAAGTAAGCTTTGAAGTAAATATTTGTAATTTTTACGGCTGAAGTTAGCTTCTGTTCTTAAAACTGCTCTACAACTGCAGGAAAAAGCATTTCGGAGCCTTAGAAAATCAAATATTTCCCTGGACTCCCCTGAATGTGGATACTGGGCCCCCAGTGATTAGTTGGTTCCTACGCCTCTGATGAGTGAGTCTCTATATACATTGGATAACCGTATCGTTATAACTAAGCTGTTCTCCATAGAGGTCCAGTAAGACTCTTGTGTTAGTATGGGAGGAAACCGGATTTTCTTGGAGTTAGCGATGGTTAGTAAAGTTAAACTGGACAACACTACCACTGTGTCGCCAATACCCGAAATTTTTTATAAAAATATTAACAGTAACATCAACGAAAAAGTTCAAAACGAAGTAAGACCCTTTTGTTGTTTTTAAAACACCTGGCTTCCAGAAACTCGACACTCGATGTAGAGCCACGACTGTTCCAAAATATCTGGGTGGCATGAACGTATGTTTTGACAAGTTAGAGTATTTCGTCCGATCCGCGTATCTTCTTACTTTATACAAGATATTGCGAAGTTTGGATGTATCATGCACATTCATACGAAAATATGCGTAGAATCTTCTTTCGTCTTGATGCCGGCTTTTATATAAAATATCAGCCATCCCAGTTTGTTAAACTCTGGAGGTGAAGGGATGACCGGAGTCCAGTATCTGGCATAAAACGTGCAGCGCGCTTTGGCACTTCCGGAGTGACACGAGGTTTAATTACTATAATTTATAAAAGACTCACCACTTCCCAAAGCAACAACGGCCTTTCCACTAAATGTAGGATCCTCTTTGGAAGCTTGAAAAAACAACCCAGAGACCTTAAAAATGGAAATATACGTGATGAGAATAAGACTGACTTGCGTTTACCAAGGACTCCAAAATTTCAACACTTCGGTTAACACATTCACTTTTTGAAGGTATTACACGATTGAAAGTATTACACGAAACAGCTGAAAACTCTTCTTGCAAAAGACACGCTTAAGTTACTACTTTTCGTATATTGCCACAAGAACAACTATATAGCCCAACAAGCAGCGTTATATGCAACGTACTCAGATACAAGTTAGGGCACTTGTATCATGAGCGGTGTAAGCAGTTTCCCAAACGCCTTCTGGAGGAAAATCTCAATTTTAGACTAAAATTGTACCGCATAAGGAGAAAATCATTAGATATAAAGACAAATTAACGTTTCACTAGCATAGGAGAACAAATTCCGGGACGCATTTTTTCTTGGTTCATGAAGTATTGACGAGTTTGAGACGGAAACTTTCTAAGCAAAGATTCATATCTTTGCTTAATTCTTAATTTTTTCATCAGTGGATATAATTGGTAATTATACGTTTTATCATTCGATTTGAAGTAAATTTGCACTCGTTTGTATTTAAATGAACAAAAATTTTGAACTTTTTGGAAAAATAACTCGACGTGTAAACTAATTCCGAATTGAATAAAAAACCGATTTGGTCTAATAATTTATAAATTTATCGTGTCAAGCTACACTATGTAGGGGAAGAGGAAGAGGTTTCACCGGGTGCTTCCGAAAAGAGTCACCATGAGTAATACTGGTATAACACTTGTCTGTTGCCGTTTAGTCATCCTATTCTAAGCGCCTTGGCACAAGCCTTAGAGATTAGCCTTTAACCTGTACCTTTATAGGACCGAAGGAGGTGAGTGGCTAACTTTTCTTAACATTAATATACTCATTAATAATTCAGGCTGAAAAACGGGCTTCTAATTAGTATGCCGTAAATCGGATATAGCATCGTCCTGATTTACATAAATTTTATTTTTAATTTTATTTTTAATATGTTATTAAGCTTCCACATCCTTTATTTGTCCATTTTTATTAGTTGGTAATCAAGCTGATAAGCTTTGGAACAGCTTGAAAATACCTTAAAATAAGCATAAATACATAATTCTTCCCCCAGCTCCTACGGTCCAGCATTCTAACATGCAATTGTGCATCATAGCGTAAGAGGAGATCAAGTAAAACAGCAAAAAGTGAACCTAGTCAGTCAACCAATGGTGATAATTGCCTCTCCACCTACACCACCTCCTCTGAGAAAAAAAATTCTTTATCCGAAAATAACACTGGATAAATATGTGTTCATTTTTGCAATAATTGCATGAAGGAATGAAGTGTTTTGAGGGCTCTCAATTAAAGATAAATTTAACAGAAGTCATTCCATCTGTGGAACAAACACATTTTTAAAATTTTACTTCCCCTTACGAAATCCCAGATTGCATTTCTTGTATATAGCTGGTCTATTATAGTAATTCGTTTTCCTAATTTCAAAACATACTCTTTCCAAAGCTTCCTCTCCATATTTCCCAGTTAAAAAGTCGTCAACAGTCTCGGTAAGTACAGCTCCGGGCCATAGCGTAATCGTTGCTATATTGTGTTTCTTTAGTTCAATAGCCATGTCTGCCATCATGCGGTCACTCTGTGAAAGAAACATTAGAATATAACATAATTTTTAACTTACTTGTACTACAGTCTTATCAGTGAGTACCCAAGCAGGATGTTTTCGAATGAAAACACAATATTCAACAAAACAATCTTAAGCAAGGCTGTTGAGTTGATGTTTCAGATTCTTTAACTTTAATTCTCAAGCTCTCTTTCACCAATTAATTGTTGTTATTAATGAGGCAATAAATTTCAAAAGAAATAGGTAACAAAAAATATTAAATGGAGGGGACGGGAGGCTTTGGTTGATTAATTTCAAGCGCAGACTATCTAAATTATCCTGACATTCTGTACTTGTCTCGAGGTATTGTCCATCTTTAAATATTCTCTTCAGTACTTGATGACACTCGAAAAACAGATGCTTTGTGTATGGAATAAAGCAGCGGTCACAGAGAAAACAAAATGAAAAGAAAATTAAATTTCTTCCATTTCGAAGTGCTCCCGTAGCACTGAACACAAACAAATCAAGCTAACTTTGCCACAGTAATGTAGCTCTCAGAGCCCAGTGATCACTAAAGCAAGCATTAGTTGTTGCTGTCTGTTCATGGTCAGTTTTGTTTTAATAAAATATGAAAAAATATTTTCATCAAATTTTGCTTGTCAATGAAAATGTAACTACTGATTACTATGTTTAGCGTCGGATGAAACTATCTGAGCGGCCTGGAAACGTATGTATTATTCTGCCAATGTTTTTGATGTTTTACTGTCGAAAGACACTTCTACAAGTTGAGCCTTCTGTGATTTCGTTATATAATCTTACAGTTAAACACGAGTTCACTTTAAGCTACAGTGCTGTGTTCACAAATTGACGTCATAGACAATCTAACTTACATATCGCACAAATCTAAATACCTCGAGAATGATGTGAGATATTCAAGAACAATTAAGATCAAGTGTAAATTTGAGAGCGCTTTGAAATGAAACAAATCTAAGTTTCATATCTTTCCCAATTAAATCGTACCATGTAATAACATTCGTACGTGTACATCTGTCCATCGTTGGGTGGGTATTTTACTGAATTAATGTATCTACTGTAGATACGTATGGACACACGCACGCTTGCATTGAGGTATGCAGGAGTGTAAGTGCATAGATATGTCTAGGTGTGTATGTACGCAGGCGTGCGTGTCTGTATGTGTGTGAGCGTTATTTACGTATATAGATCGCCAGGTAGGTAGGTGGGCACGAAGTTAGGTAGATAGGTCGGTGGAAATGTTTCTTGACGCAAAATTTTCCCTCTACCATGAAAATTTAAAAGCTGATTTAAACCTTATTTTGCCAAACACTGTGCGCTCTGATGATGAACTCATGTATCAGGGTCAATCAATTTGATAAAAATAGATATAGCACCAAGTGTATAAAAAAAGTTACCGCTGCTTTTCCAACTCCGTAGGGAACGTTGAAGAAATGACCCAATCCACCAGGAGAAGAAGTAGTGATAATTAATCCTTGTTTATTGGGAATCATCATATTGGCTGCATAATGTGAAGCCACATAGGTTGATCTGAAGTGTAAAAAAGGCTCAATTTTTTTCATGTCATTTACGATCATACTAGTCTGCGCCCCTGCCTAACATAATAGACAATTAAAACTTATGACAAAATCAGGGAATCAGGGGCACGTGGAAATTGTCGGTCATACATTTGGTAGATCCAAATGCAACATGCGCCAGAAAGGAATTCACTAAAATTAAGGTCCATGTTTACTGACTACTTTATAGATACAAAATGTTCGAGTTGAAAATATTGACGGAAAATTTTAGGTGAATCGCGGCGATTTTTTATTCGACATACAAACTGATTAAACATAAACTACTTTTGTTTTTTTTCATTAATTTTAATAAGTTTGATAAATATTGTTTCACGAGTTTCATCATAAGAGCGATAAAGATTTACTCATAATTATCAGCCTAAATAACCTTGGCTATTACAAAAATCGATGTGAAGAAACGAGAGAAGGATAAAGGAGAAGCGTTGGTGAGTGAGAAAATGGGTATCCGGAAATAAATAATCAAAGCAACGTTAAAGAAAAACAGTTCGTTAATTCCAGATACCCATTCAGTCACTCATCGACACTGCTGCATTATCCTTTTACCTTTTCATCAAATCTATTTTTGTAATAGTCTAGGTCATTTAAGCCGGTATAAAATTTTAATATATTCAAATTCTTATCACTCGTAAAGCACTGAAAGGTTAGTTTTTACTAAAGACTTCCACTTTCTTGATGTCTGCCTTTTCAATATAGCCTTTTTAAGAATTATTTTCTAGCTGCACTAGTTTTCATGACCAGACGTCGTATCCACCTGGAATCTCCATCACTAAAATCTTGACTAGGCTGGGTGTATTCTTTTACTTACTTTTTGACTTACTCTGACTCTTCGTATTTAGGAATACGAAAAATTCTATGTATTTTGACTAAATCTATATATTTTTCGCTCTCGGCAATCTAAGCCTCAAAACAGAGTACAATTTCATTCATACTTTAAGCGGAATGGGTAACGAATAGGCACAATTCCGTCTATTTCTGTTCCCTAATTGTTCCAAAAGAATACGCATAAGAAGTATCCCTTTACAGAATTTGGAGGTACTAGACATTCGGAATCAGTCTATAGTATACGAAAGTCAAATCATTTAACGACGCTATTGCAAAAACAATTTCTTCTCAATTGTTCTATTTAAAAACCTGGACGGGTAATCCGACCTGGGATCGAACCCGGGTCTCCCAACTCAGAGTTAAATGCGTTGACCAAAGCATAAATAAATAAAAAGATATGTAAAATATTACATACGTTGCTCTATTAAATAAAAAACTACAAGTCATGGCAGTTTCTGTTCTTTACCTGAGTCCAACGTCATTCATTTTGTCCCACATTGAAATTGGCTGAAAATAATTAAAGATTTAAATTTTATCGAGAAAATTTTCGTACCAGTTTACAGGCGAAACATAACGTTAGGAATCTCAGGGCTTAAGAACTCTGGCAGTATACGATCAACTCATCAAGTATAACAGGAACAAAGTATATACAAGACAGGAATTAGGACTACATAGTCCTAAATACAAATAAAACTGCGACAAAAACTAATGAGACAGGATGTTCATCCCTCAGTTTTCCTATCTGTTGGTCCCATTTTAATTCAGGCCCCATTTCGTAGAATGCTTTTTCCTTACAACGACACTGCAAAATTTTAAATGTCAGCCGTCGAAAATAAATGTCTATTCGAATTTATTTCAGGCCGCTACCCAATTACAAAAAGAAAACACCCGTCTCATAAGAATCTAGGGTAGCCTGAGTGGGTTCCTATAAATTGGATATCTAAGGAAAATTCAGGGTGCGAGGTTCTGAAATAGAAAAAGAAAATACTTGTAGCACTGCTTCGTACTGCTTCTGGTAACCTTTAACTCTTTCCTGTCTGAGGACTTTCCCACTGACTAGTAAAATCGTCTGGGGTTAGCCAGAGACAAATACTAACGTCTCCATAGGTCATTGAGGACTATACGGACAGGAAGGAGCTAATATTAGTTCTCCACAGGTAACTAAAGTTTATATAACTTATCATATTATTTAATAAATTTATTGATAATCACCTTGAGTGAAAACCATCCAATATACAGGGTAAGAACTTATTTCAGATCTAGGTTTGAGGTTGACTGGGTTTTCATATATTGGGTGGTTAAAATTAAAATTTCAGCCTTAGGTTCTTAATTTTGGTGGTTCTTATACAGAAGTTTTTAATATGCCTGGCTTACTTTCTTGACTGAGTTTATCCTAAATATATAAACAAGCAAACAGTTTATCCATGCTTTTGTTATTATTAGTTGCCCATAGAAATCAAGATACATACCTCTTCACAAAACATCTTGGCTTTTTTTGCCAGTAAATCCTGAAATACAAGGATTTTGGCATGTCTGTCGATTGTTTCATTTTAATGAAAAAAATACGGCAAAGTTTTGTAAGCTTGCTAAGCCTAAACCTAATACCTAATGGTAAAAGTATATTGTGAACCCAGACTTATCCTTACTCCCTAACCCTTATGTTACCTCCAATCTGAACTATCACTTAGATGTACCTCGATGCCTACCTTCACAAAGAAATTTCCTCAACAACTATCCACGTACCGTGGGGAAAAAATAGTGGACTTTTTGCCACTCTCCTTAACGAAATGGCGGGGTGACCTTGTCATATGATCACACTGTGATCGGAAGCAGTCGTCTTGCACGCATGCACTCACCGACGCAAAATTTTTGTCGCCATCGAGGTGAGAGCGGTACTGCAAACTTTTAACTGAATTGTCCACTCCAGAAACCTCAAAAGACCGGGTTCTGGGTCACTTATCTGAGCTGTCATTGAATGAAAGTTTACAAACTGTCAACCAACGATAGCCCGAGTCGATTACCCATAACTCAGCCTTTCCATGGATTCTGAAGTGTTCAATCGAAGATTCCTAGAGCCATTGGTATTACAGGGATGTACGACCACCAGATGAGTGACCCTGGTAACTTATCCCAACTGATCAATCAATCGCTCGGGGATGACTCCTTTTTGGTAACCTGCCACTTACTTGTCTGAAAATTTTGAAATAATTTGAAGAAATCTACTAGCTCTGAAACGAAAAATTCACATTTAATTTTTTCGTTTCATATTACCCTGAGGATGATTCTGAAATAGGATTGAAACACTACTAGCTCTGACTAGAGACTTTAAAGATATCTCTTACCTCATGATTCTCAGAAAAATTTTACGAGCCCTAGATAGGAAACACAATTTCGAAATGGAGTGGACACTTTCAATCAACGTGAAGAATTCTTTTCTATTTTTCGCAATGATTTAGATTTAGAGAAAATTTGAACAGAATTATTGCTTACGTGCTACACAAGACAAATTAAAGAAAGGTAAATTTTGGTTTGATTGGCATAGGTTATAACTATTTTCGGGCAGGATATCTTTCTTTAATGAGTAAACTCGTCCTCCACTAGCGAAAGTAAAATACTAGACGATTGCAGATCCGTCCAAGGAACAGTCAAATCCTGAAATATTAGATATTGCGACATATGTATATAACCAAACAATTCAAACAATTGTTGATATGTCTAAATGGTACAGGACTGAGTTTCAGAGCTTATCTAGTTTGAGTAGTCTTTCAAAGGTTTGCAAAGAAAACTTCCAACACATATTCTATGTAAATTCAAAGCTTGTGTAAAGCTAAGGTGAATCTTAAGCACGATACATTTCACGTGTTCCCGCAGATGGCAAGCGGGAGCTTCACGTCAACCATATAAGCTAAGGGCAAGCGGTATAACCACTGACCTCTATATATCTTGGCTGCGGATGAACCTCTGCAAAATTCAAAAGTCCTCAAAAGTTCGCCATCTTGGTATAGCATAGGCCCTCCTCAACCAATCACATGCAAGATGTGTATCATTACATCGTAAAGGGACATGGGACCAAACTCGAGAGAAAAGCGAGTTTGGTGAGTTGACAACGTTTTGAAAGTTAAAAATATTTGCCGATAAACCGAAAATTTGACTAAGTTCGAACATCTTTTACAAGTTTCCCATCAGAAGATAATTCTAAATGCTTTTATGTAGCACTACTAGTTGAAACTCGTCGGATGACTCACCAAGAAGGCGCCGGTCAATTGTGGACATTTTTGGCAATACAAAAGTATCAGAGATCCCTAGTTCAGTTGTATAGAGGTCGGTGGGTACAACATTATACGCAATGTTGCAACAATTATTACGTAGCATAAACGAGCAACATAAAAGAATTAGATTTTGGTAAGTATAAAATTAAGAAAAATTCATTCAAGCTACCGCTATCTTTTTGTCAAATCTTGCGAACTTGAAATATTCTCCCCGTGTATACGTTTCAGGATTTCACGCAATATTGTTTGTAACGTTCCACTGTGTGTCCGCGGCTTAACGGTAAACACCAATCTTAATCACTCCTTTAAAAGACTTATCCTGGCAGGAAAGCTAACTGTGCGCTGGCAATTCTCATACTTACCATTACACCGGCGAACGCATTATTTACCAAAATGTCAAGTCTTCCATTTTGCTCATTTTTTATCTTTTCAAACACTTTTTCCACTTGGTCGTCTTTAGCATGATCGCACTTTATTGGAATACATTGCCCAGCAAAGGCTTTAGTCTAAAAGGAAAAAAGAAATGAATTAAAAGTGGGCGAGTCAATTTTTAATGTTTTGGTGCATTAATTCTCTCTTGTTTTTTTTTTACTTATATCTTGAGTTTTACAAGATGATTATATTCGGTGTATGTTTTGTTTTATACTTTTTCAAACTATCGGCTGGCTATGGTTTTTGGTACATAATCCTTATTACTTTTATGGAAGATCATTTTCATAAAACACCATTTTCATCAAAATGAAGGAAACACTCTATTACGACGAGATCATTAGTATACTATGTATAGTTTGTGGAACACCACGTTTTATTTTACTACTAAGCTTTCGACCGGTTGACTCAGGACTTCAACTGACTTCGACTTTGCCAGGTGAAGTCCTGAGTCAACAGGTCGAAAGCTTAGCAGTAAAATAAAACGTGGTGTTCCACAAACTATACATAGTATATCAATTATCACCATGCAAAACTTCAAAGGAGATCAATAGTGCTATTTCCATGAAAGCTAAACACCTTTTTGTTTCGTTTGAAGCTTTGCATGGTGATATAAGATTTTATTTGGAATTATTTGTAGGTTTACACCATGTGAATTTAATTAGTTCTGAACTTTCTGCCCGTACACTCGGGTTGTCTTCAGAGAGTGATGGACAGAAAGTTTGTTCACGTCAACATAGCTGGAAACGGTAACATTCTTGCGTCATCTAGCATGCGTACGCGCCTAGTTCAAAAGTAAAGGACGTTAATGAATTAAAGATAAAAGTTCTAATTAAAGATGCAAACAATGATATAAAAGTAGAGTGCTGCGTCGGCAGTATTGAATGGCTTGTAGATAATCAAAAAGTTGGTGAAACTGCCAGAACTTAAGAATGTTTAAACTGACGTTTTTTGGTCATCTTTTTGTCACATGATTTCTTCTCAATATAAAAAGACCACCTATCTTTTTGCATTTTACGTTTCACTCCGACAAACAGCCGTCGCTCGAAACATCAGTTTAAACATTTTTAAGTTCCGGCAGTTTCCCAAACCTCTTGTCTAATTAAAGATGGATTAGCATGAACGAAAAAGAGTCGACCATATGTCATGTAGTGGCTTTCCTTCTTGTGGTATTGTCCGGTTTTTGAAGATTTCATCGATTCTCTGATTTGTTTAGGGAAATAATTGTTTACTGGTGTAAGCAGTTTGGGTTCATTCCATTCAATTTGGTGGTCCTGTTCCCACGCATGTTTTGCAATAGCAGATTTGTCGAGTTTGGATTTGGAGTAGCAGTCTTTACGTTCTTTATGTCAAATTTTCACGTTATGTCCAGTTTTTCCAATGTATACCATACCACATTCACATGGTACACATTGTACAGTACACATTGAACAAACATTCCACTGAACAAACATTCAACAAAAACTGGTAAAATTCAAACACCGATCTAAATCTGAGAGGATGATGATAACCTCCAGGATATCATCAAAAACGTCGACAAAACAACGTGTAAACGTTATCAACCTCCGCCTGCACGATCTGATTGCTGAAGAAAAACGAGGTCTTCCCTTGGGTCTTAATTTTGCTGTTACCCCAAAATCGATTCCTAAAGAAAACACAATACAAGAAATTGAACCAGTACTATACAAACTACCCAAAGAAACTGCTAATGATATCCGCATTCAGACTACCCAAACACTGCGACGCACAAAACTTCCCAAAAGCAACCTCGATCCGAAAGAACATGAAGCAATCAAGTCACTGCAAAATGATGATTCAATTCACATTTGAAAAGCCGACAAAGGAAACACCACTGTTGTCATGGACAAGACAGACTTACAAACAAAAAGTGAACGTAATTCTCTCTTTCAGCCGCTACAGAAAATTAAAACGCGACCCTACATTTTCTATAGGACGAAAAGTCTCTAAACACCTTGCATTGCTCCACAAAGCAAACACCATTCCAGGCAATCTTTGCCGCCGCATACATCCTTCAGGAACTACATGTTCGAAATTCTATGGCCTACCGAAGATCCATAAACCTGAAGTCCCTCTTCGTCCCGTGCATATTGGCTTCGAGAGCCTCACCAACCTACAAATTAGCTCAACACCTTACAAAAATCCTAAATACTCTGGTAGGAAAAACCTTACACAAAGTTAACAACTCTTCTACACTTATCAACGAAATCAGAAACATTTATCTGGCCCCAAACGACATGCTCATCAGCTTTGACGTGGTCAGTCTCTTCGCATACGTGCCTGTTATCAAAGCCTGTGAAATAGTCAGTCGAAAACTTCTTGCGGACACAAGCCTTCACTTACGTAGAAACTTATCAGTTGATGAAATAATCGATCAACTTTGCCTTTCCTCTACATATTTCCAGTGGCGAGATCAATACTATGAGCTAACCAGTAGTGCTGCTATGGGTTCACCTTACTCTCTAAGGAGTTTTTCATGAAAGACTTTGAAGAGAAAGCAGTTACCAACAACCCACTAAAACCTAAATTATGGAAGCGCTACGTGGACGACGTCCTTGCTATTTTGTCACATAGGAAAGAACAGCTGGAAATTTTTCTCGATTATCTAAACAATATCCATTCATCGATCACCTTCACCATGGAGATAGAAAATGATGAACACTACTTACCATTCCTCGACACACTCGTCACCAAAAAACCTAATGGGTCCCTCGGCCATTCCGTCTACCGCAAACCTACGAATACCGACCGATATTTAAATTACCGATCTTTTCACCACCCTAAAGTTAAGTCCTCAGTCTGGAAAACCTTAGTGCACCGTGCCCACTCCATCAGTGATGACGAGATCTTCAACATAGAAATGGAACCCCTCAGCTTAGTCTTAAAGAATGATGGTTTCCCTGATGACCAATTTAAACTACTCTCACACACGCCAACGGTTAGCTCCAATAGTGAAGAATTTGTAGCCACCATCTGCATCCCATACACTGGTTCTGCGTCCCACAAAATTGAACGAATTTTACTTACATCTAATATCGAAGTATATTACACCTCTGGACAGAAATCTGCTACCTACTCTCTGCTCATAAAGATAAAACGAACAGAAACTTAAAATCAGGTGTATACCGTATCCCATGTGAATGTGGTATGGTACATATTGGAGAAATCAGATGTAACCTGAAAATTCGACAAAAAGAGCATAAAGACTGCTACTCCAAATCCAAAATCGACAAATCTGCTATTGCAAAACATGCGTGGGAACATGACCAGCAAATTGAATAGAATGAATCCAAACTGCTTACACCAGTAAACAATTATTTCACTAAACAAATCTGAGAATCAATTGAAATCTTCAAAAACCGGACAATAACACAAGAAGGAAAGCCGGTACATGACACTTGGTCAACTCTTTTTTGTCCAGCCTAATTCATCTTTAATTAGAACTTCTATCTCCAATTCATTAATGTCCTTTACTTTTGAACTAGACGCGTACGCATGCTAGAAGACGCAAGAATGTTACCGTTTGGAACTACGTTGACGTGAACAAACTTTCAGTTCACCACTCTCTGAAGATGACCCCGTGTGTACGGGCCGAAAGCTCAGAACTAATTACGTTAACAAGGTGTAAACTTACATATAATTCCAAATAACATCTTTTTGTTATCGTTATTCTTGTCACCTCTATCCTTAAATCGTTCAACTATGTCCATTTTTCATGATTATATTTTGACAAATTAACCATGGAAATACTGTTTTTCTTTAGATCTAGTTAATGGAATGCCTTATGATAAAGTGAATTTAGGTTTGCAGAAACACCACAGTATTTATTTAAATCATACTGAGCTTTCGACTTATTGACTCAAGTCGTCTTCAGAGCAATTACCAGCCTGGTTGTTGGCTGGTGTCACATAACGAAACCACTCACGACAACTGACGTGACATGCAGGCTATTTCACAATCATCCTCAGGGTAATATGAAACGATATGCTGACGAATTATTCCACTAAGGTATTGTGTACCTTCCCGATCGTGATAAACAATGGAATAGCGACGACCAGGTGCTGTTCAGTGGCAGACCTTCTTGGGGGATTGTTGAATGTTTAACAATTTCAGTGGATGCTCTCATTCTTCTTGAGAAATAATGTCTATCACAAGCGTTGAATCTTCCCATTTGACTCGATGGTCATGCTCGCAAGTGTGTTTTACAACAGCAGATTTCTCAATCTGGGCTTTCGAGCAGCTTGATTTATGCTCTTTTAGACGGGTTGAGAGATTCCTACCGGTCTCACCAATGTAAACCAAACTACATTCACACGGTATACGATATACTCCAGGAACGGAATGGACATCTACTCTGTATTTGTGCGTATGTAAAACTTTGTGCAGTTTTCGGTCACTGCGGTGGAAAACCTTAATTCCTGCTCGGCACAGGATCTTTTATATCTTGTGGGAAGCAGGACCAATGTAAGGTGGGCAAACAGATGAAACTTCTTCAGGTCGAGGAGATCTTTGTTCTGAGCAGGCCGAAGACTTCATGTGTGACTTGATAACTCTCCTTGGGAAACCATTGTCAAGACTGTCCTCGGATGTTCAAGTTCATCTTCTATATGACAAATGGTCTGTGCCCGATGAATGAGAGTATTGCAAACTGAAGATTTAATCCCAGAATGATTGTACAAAGCCTTACATACGCACAAAGATAGAGTAGATGCCCATTCCGTTCCGGGAGTATATCGTATACCGTGTGAATGTGGTTTGGTTTACATTGGTAAGACCGGTAGGAATCTCTCAACCCGTCTAAAAGAGCATAAATCAAGCTGCTCGAAAGCCCAGATTGAGAAATCTGCTGTTGTATAACACACTTGGGAGCATGACCATCGAATCAAATGGGAAGATTCAACGCTTCTAGCTTGTGACAGACATTATTTCTCAAGAAGAATGAGAGAATCCATCGAAGTTGTTAAAAACTCAACTATCTCCCAAGAAGGTCAACCACTGAACAGCACCAGGTCGTCCCTACTCCATTTTTCATCATGATCGGGAACCGTACACGATACCTTAGTAGAATAATTTGTCGGAATAGCTTGCACAGTGAGCTCTATATATGGAGAAGGCAAACATGGCGGATATGGAGGTGATTTGTGCACGTCAGTTTTAGTCCCCTACGCGATTACTTAAAAACATAGAAATGAATATTTCAATGTGAAATATTTCTTTAAAAATATCACAGCAAGTTACAGAGTATAATTTTCATGAAAATGAATGGCAAAACTTACAACAAATCTCGTAAAAGAGTCCCGAAAAATCACTTGCGGAAACTGTACGGCAAACGACCTCTTTTTACCGGTTGTTTACCATCTTCAGACAGCTTAGCACAGTTGTAGGCCACACAGCATCTCTGCATCTTTTTAAATACTTGGTCATGAAACATTGTTCTGGTATCAGTTCTGTTGGACAAATTTTCCGTAGTTGTAAATGTTTCGAGGCCGAACCAAACAGTAAAAGTCGTGTAAAGGACTGGAAATGACATGCATGACCGTGCAAAGGGCCAGAAACTGAGATGTAAAATTGGTCTCCATCTCGGCATGTTTGGCTTCACTTTTTACCTGGCCGATAGACTGGGGTTCTCTCTCCATATGTAGAGCTTACTGGGCCTGCATGTTACGTCAGTTGTCGTGCGTTGTTTCGTTTATGCGACGCGAACAACCAGGCTGGTAATTGCTCTGAAGACGACGTGAGTCAACAAGTCGAATGCTCAGCACAATTTAAATAAATACTGTGGTGTTTCTACAAACCTTTGTTCACTTTACTACTGTCACCATGCAAACTTTCAAGGAATTAATTGCCTCATGATAGTTGAATAGGCGAACAAGTTTCCCATTGGTAAACACTCGTCGAATCGCAGCAATTCTCATCCTCGTTTGAGTGGCGGCCATGTGCGTCGACTCACGTCATTGTTTGATCAGGGCTCGGTTGTATAAAACTATTACTTGCGATTTAATCACACGTCTGGTTGTGAAAACGTAGTTAAATGCTCATACTTTAATCCTCATTGGTTAAAATTAAGCACTAATCATGATTAAAGTTAGTCACCTTTTATACAACCGACCCCTGGGCTTCAGGTTCCGAGAATTGTCAAAACTGGAAGAAAGGCAGTCATATCCTACAGTGCACTCTTTCATAAAAAATTCGAGATGAAAGTTTAAAACTGAAATGTTGACGTTAATAGCGCACGGATCAGAGCTAACCAGTCTTTCCAAACTCAAAAAAAAGGAAATGTGGGGTTAAAAAATTTTCAGTCTAGTATTACGTAACAGTAACTTTAATAGACACTTTCCAAATTTGTTTCCATGGTAAAGGACAACGGCTTGAAATTGAGGTTGGCCATAAAAGAAAACGGTGAATGGATTAAAACTTCATTGCCAACCTCGATTTTGAGCCCAGCTTCTTGCATGAACATTTGAGCAAACTCGGGAAGTGTCTATTAGTTAGGTTTCACATACCTCTGCGACGGTGTCGGCTAAGCTTCCACGTTGTTTGTCTTCAGTTTTTTCGGTACGTCCTAAACGAATTTACGGTTACATATATCAAGAAATTAGTAAATTTAAAAATTTACACAACATTAACAACATAAAGGTAAACCGGTAGTTAAATTTCTCCACTAACCAACAGTTACTTGTAAAAAAGTATGTTTCGTCAATGGACCTTTAACCTTATAGTAAAAACTGCAGTGCATTGTGGTAGTTCAGTATCAGTTCACTTCCATTTATTTATTTATTTATTTATTAATTTATTGATTTAAACATGTTTATACACGGTAGCTTATCAATAATAGTTTGAAGGACATAAATGTTAAAAAGGTTGTTTTTCATAAGACCGTGTGTGTACTAAGGTTATTTAAAACTACTATTACAATATTATTTTATAATTACAACCATTGATTTTACTTAAAAGATCAATAAACTAACAAACTAACAAAATAACTAACTCCGTTACAATTCTTTACTCATTACAGCCCTATAACTAAAACTTCTTTTCATGAAATTTGTATTCGGTTTTGACAACATTAGCCTTTGGTTATTGCTTCTAAGGTTATAATTTTCTTGTTGTGCGATCGCAAACATGTTTGAAATATAATTAGGACATTCATTATTTAAAGCTTTTTTCATATATGAGATCACCTGAGATTCTCTTCTTTGATCAAAAGATTTCCATCCTAGTTTGTTTAGCACAGTTTCGGACCGTACTCATACGAGTCTCCATTAATAGCTCTAGCGGCCTTATTTTGCAATTTTTGCAGTTTTTCTTGAAGTGCTTTGTTGCAGTTTCCCCATACCAATGAACGATAGTCAAAATGGGGTAGAATAAGCGCTTGGTACAAGTATTTCAATGAGTCTTTGGAAACCAGTTGTTTCACCTTCCTTATTATACCATTGCTTTCGAGACTTTTTTGCTGATGTTTTTAATTTCGGCATCCCAATTTAACTTTTCATCAACTACAACTCCGAGACTCTTTGTAGTTTTCACTCGTTTTAGCTTGTCATTTCTGATGGTAACCCGAGGATCATTATGTATTTGTGAGAGTCTTTGGAAAGAACCAATAACCATATACTCAGTTTTCTTTACATTCAAAGACAGCTTATTAGCAGTAAGCCAGCTATGTAGCTTTTCTAATTCTCTGTTTAACCTACTTTCCAAATCACTAGCTTTTTTACCAGAAATGATGATATTAGTGTCATCGGCATACATGTTAGGAAGACTATTTTCTAAGCAGTTAAGTAAATCATTTATGTATAACAGGAAAAGAAGCGGGCCTTTCAATGTGAAATGGCCACCGTGAGGCGAGCATTGATCAATTTTATCGACATTTATTCCACGACGTCGCGGAAGGGCTACCGTTTTCAAATAACTTTAAATAATAACAGCTCATTTTGGCGGAGTCTAAGTGTCCCTAAGCTGCTAGCAGTCAATAGAAGTTTCCAGACAAATCTGAATTTGCGTTAGATTCACAGTAAATTACATAGCGTTTGCCCTCGTGTGGTATTTTATTTTTAAATAAAAACTAATGATCTAAGAGTTTGGGTAAAGCACACTGTTCAAAATTTAAATCCGATTTACATTGCGTGATGTTTATGGTTCGGTGCGGGTGAAATTGGTACGGGTACGAAAACTCACTGATGGAGGCATCGTTTACACTTGCAGTTTTTTACAAAGTCAAAGTGTGTCTTGGTACGGTAAATTTAAGTCGGGACGGTTGGTTTTAGCACAACAGAATATATTTCAGCAAGAAGCATGTAGGTTATGCTTCCTCCAAAATAGCCGATGTGATTTAAACTGTTTTGTAGTTCCTGAGAGGAACAAACTACGAACAAAAAAATAAAGAAGAAATTGGCCTAAATTGAGAATTTCTTCTTTCATAATTATTGTTTCATAGTTCTTTCAAAATTCATTATTTGTAACAGCTCTTTAAGATCCTCATCTTTTCAAACAGAACCACGAGGATTTCATGAAGTTTCTCCCTAGTGGTCGCTGCCAACCGCTATCTTGTGATATTTCATAAATTTCCAACTCATGCTACGTTTAAGCAAGAGAACCGAAATGGGAAGGATATTCGTCTACGTTGCAAAATTAAACAGGGCCGAAGTTGAATTTTAGAACCCATGTTATTTTTATTCATGCTCGGACTACTTTTTCCAAGGTACCAGCACCAATAATAAATCTGGCCCGGCATGAATATAAATAGTAGAAAACCAAAAGGGCTGGGAAACTGCCGGAACATAGGTCAAGAAGGTTTGAGGGTTTTATCGTTCAATACTGCCGATATAAATAGCACGGGTGAATCGTTCCCACCCAACATTTTGTCCGAGTCGAACCTTCTGCTTGGGCACCCTTACCAATTCCACCCCCACCGAACCAAAAACACCATGCAGCGTAAATCGGCCTTTAGGTCTAAACATTTCGACTGTCAAATGTCTTAAATTGCAAGTTCATATTTTAACTCTTTCCCGGCGGCACCAGACTATTATTATTTTACTCTGGCGAACGCCAGATGATTTTAATCGTCAAAGGGAGAGGCATTGCTGGGAAAGGGATAATGTTATTTAGAAACTGATCTAAAATGGATGATTAGTACTAGAAATTGGTTGTATGTCTAAATGCTGAATATTCCTTAAATAAACCCATCACTTTACCGGCATAACGACCTTAATTAATACGAAACTTCTGGTCATGATCTCGACAACGGCCTTAGCAGCTCACTCAGTACATCGTCGAACTTACTCGTTCCAGTCAGACGTCAAAAAGTTGCATTTTTCACAACTGGTACCGGTTGGGTCTTAAAATGTATAATTCTGAGGTGCAAATTTACTTTCACCCGTAATACACTAAATTTTAATATATGCTGTGTCATGTAATGTAAAGACTAATGATGCACTGCTCCCCATTCTATTTAATTATTATTTTTACATAAAAAAACAATACTGTAAAATAATGAGCGAAACGACTTCCTGTTTCTCCACCGTTGACAGCCTAGTTTTGGCTTTACCACGAGGAATTCTGGTGGTAAAAGTTTAGCTCTGTATAACATAACATAACGTAACGTAACGTAACGTAACGTAACGTAATGTAATATAATGATTACTTATTAACCGAGTGTGGGGTCTGTACGGGAAAGTATTTGCCAGAGGATTTCGTACAGACCGAGTGACGAAGGAGCGAGGTCTGTGCGTAAATTCCGAGGAACTCACATTTCGCGCCCAAAACTGCTAGCCAGTCTGTACGAAAAACGTATTGCACAGCTAGCCAGCCAATCAGCGTGCGTCATTTTGCGTACAGACCGGAAAACGTACGTTGCCATATAATAATATAATATAATATAACATAACGTATGGTGAAGTAATGTAGCTTAAAATACTCATTAATATTCAATGAGCGTTTTCACCAATCGGATGAACTTCCTTGGTCACATGAGTACGCTTCTATACTCAATAAAACATTCTACATTTCTAAAGCCCGGGGAGGGAT